>CM066239.1:1402865-1462415 GCA_033675125.1 Athetis lepigone | reverse complement strand
TTGCTTTTAGCCCTAGTTGTGCGTGACATTCAGTATGACTCATTCACCGGGAGGACAACACCGCTGTTTAGGTAAAAAAGTACACATACGTAGTCCATTCACACATACAGACATTTACGTACTTAGGTACTAACATAACATACTTTGTAGAGGGAAACTGGTTAGGTTTTATAAAGCCTATTATATGTTAGCTAGTCTATTTCAGATTAGTTCTAGATCAACGATGATCGCGAGATCGCCAGTGGGTATTTAGACTAAATTATAGCTTGCTCCAAAAACTGACACTTAATGCTTGAGATAAATAATGGTGCTGAAGGAGTGGGTCGAGATTTTTGACAGGTGGTAAGAGAAGGTAGTCGTTAAATTATATTAACTGAGCTTAAAAGCTTCGGGCGAACAATATTTTAGGAAAAGTGCAGAATATATTTTCGGTGGACTAAATAACAGCCCACTGAGTTGTAATTTAGGTAGTCTAAATAAAGGAGATGCTGATATAGTCTTCAAAATTCATGGGCAAAACGCAAAAACTTTTGCAGTTAATAAAGTCAAATGTATTGAAACAGCAGATGATAAAGAAAGAACATAAATTGAAGCAAAATATAAACTGAACAAGGATGCTAAAGTAGATTTCGAAATTTAAGGAAAACACACGAATACTTTAGCAGGTACAAACCCAAACAATAAAACAGTAGATGATAATAACGAAATAACAAAAACTAAATAAGAAAGTCAGTCAAAGAAATAACTCAACACTACTCAAATAGGGCCAATTGCAGCCCAAACAAACGGCACGCAACGAACGTACGAAAATTAAAACATGTCAGACAATGGCACTTCCGCTGCTGTTTACAATATTAATTAGCGGCGCACTTCGCATTGCTTCACCAATTAATTCTCCGTGGCGCTCAATTGAGCACGTGTTGTGAATCTACTTCTTTGTTTATGCACCACGTTGGTCATTAATACAATAATGTATTGGTTCTCGTGTGTCTGAGATCTAGTCTATATGGTTTTGCATCAAATTTGCATCGGTAACTAGTCTTTAAAGAGCTGTTTTGGTCGTTTACTTTAAATTTAATTCACACCTTAGTACCCGGAACTGAAAGTACGCAGTGCTGTTTTGTTATCGTTTAATTGCAACACATCTTTGTTAACTAAACAAACCTCAATGAAGATAGTCATAACCATCTTCAAATTCAAACAAAACTCGTCCGTCTGACTCACCTGAAACAAGAAAAAAACAAGAATTAGTTAAGGCAACAAACATAACTAAATGCTTGAGCAGCAGTCGCGAAATTGGACCTGTTATACGAGATTTTAACACACAAAAAGCGAGTGTGTAAATCAAAACGGGTCGTGGGAAGAGATCGTTAAACGTTAGACCCGTTTCTAAGGTAATCATTGTTGTAATGTGTCCTATATTTAAATGTTATTAGGACCTACCTAAATAAACTGGCAACATTTAAGACTTTGTGACACATTGTCTGACAATGACATTTAAAGGATATAAATTGGTGTATGACGGTTATGACCACCTAAATCAAATAAATTAATGATAGATTTGTGTAGTTTTATAGCCCAATTACTAAATGAATAACAGTGCAATTATAGAAGAGATATAGGCCAAATATTTCTACTATTATTGCAATGATTTCTGAATCTGAGAAAACAACAACCGGATAAAGAAAACAACAACCTAGTTGCCCAACATTACACAAAGAGTTGTAAATCAATAACAAAGATATCAGGACCATGTGAAGAAACATTAATATTGAATTAAGACCCAATCTCCCCCACAAATTAGAAAAATCAAGTTTACACATCATCATGATGGGCCAGCGAGCGCAAACAACGTTGATGTGTTAATAAGAACGATCCCAGTGGTCAATGCAGACGTGTCGCAACATACGGCGCGTGGGCCGATGCAACGGTCACTACTCTGCGCCCACGCACCTCTGAAGACATAGGTAATGCGCTAGCTTCCACATTATTTGAAAACTTGCGAAACGATTTCGAAGGCGACGACGTTTATTCGAATTGATGATAATTGAAGGAAAGTGAACGTTGTAATGGAAACTGAGAATCTAAACAGTCAATTGTTCAGAAAATTGAAAGCTAGGCTTGAAAAATAAAAGTCAGTAGAAAACATAATGATGGAAAGTAGATTATTCAATATAAATTATTATTACAAATGCACAAAGTAGCAAAAAATAAACACAAAACGATTTGTAGAATGGAATGAAGAAATACCAACTGGACTAACTATAGTAAAATTATCAACAACTTATCACGTAAAAGTTTACTTAAATTGAGAGGTCATACCAATTTTTCAGACGAAGTTTACATTGTAAGTAATTACATACGTGAACACGGCAGGAGGGTCACATTTCAACATCCGATACAATGATGAAAGCAATGTTTACATTAAACTGAATATAACAAGATGTAATGACGGCTCTGTAATTGAATTTGGCTGTCAACGATAAAGGTCGACCATGTACGACAGATAGCAATTTAATAAATAATTTAACCAAGAAATTATGATATTTACATAAGTGAGGTGTCCATTGAACGTTGAAATTCAAATAAACGCCGACGCTATTCCAAAGGTCGCTCATTGAAATCGTTTAATAAGAAATTCTTTGTAAAGATATCCGTAGTATTGGATTTAACGTAATTATTAAACATTTTTCGAATTGTACGTTAATGAGTTGAAGGCTTAATCAGATTTTATCTATTTTATTCAACAAGCTATGCCTTTATCTGGATTAACCTTTAAGGGACGATGACTGAATAGCTATTACTGTGAAGCTTGACCCAGATTCTACCAAGAATACTAACATGATTCATTGGAAAGTAAAGTGGATCTCTCAAATATATAAAACTTAATATTTTTCCTTTCAAAACAATTTCGACATAATTTATGAAGGTTATCACCGAAGGATCTGAGGGCCGTTAAAGCCTATTCATATTTAAATTAAATCACATTTCCTACCACATAATGGGATCGTTTTTATGTATCTACAAATAGTACTAGTACATTTTTAAACGCGGGTCCATTGATAGTCGCTACTTCATTACCATAAATGTCCACTTCATTTAGTAGTAAGCGATCCTTGCGCCTGTTATCTTAGGAAGTGGGCACAATCAAGTCTGCCTCGTATTTTCCCTTTTTGAGCGTAAAGATGTTATTTTCGTTCATAACACAGATGGCTTGTTGAGTCAGATTTTCAGGTTAACCGATGCAAATGGCTTTTTGAGGGAACATTGTTATTCTCGTTACTGTCTTAAGTAATATTAAATTTACCCGTCAACAGATTTTGTTATTATCCAGTTTGAAGAAACGCTCACAACAACTGCTTTTATGTGCATATAAATGCAAAATCTTGGAAGCTGTCCAGCAAAATCCTTAAAAGAGCAAAATATTAACTACGGCTACAGTGTTGTGCCAAACTTTGAGCAATAAAGACGTCTGGCGCAGTTTCTATATCTGTGAAGAGAGCGAAGCTTGTTAAGGGGCTTAGCAATGGAATCCTCGTTGAAAACTGCACCCTGAATAACATTAACATGGTCCGAGTCTACAGTATTATCCATTAAACTTTTAGAGTGGTGGGTTGCAGACAAGGGTCCATTAAAAGTTGAGCACTTTAGAATGTTCTCTACTATACATTTTGAGCTGGTTTAAAGCTGAGTCCTCTTCGGATTTTCTTGCAATTGTGTCCGAGCTTTGTGTAGTATGTAAAAACTTTGTGTGTCCGAGTCCTAAGACCACACGGTTGTCTAGACAAACCCGGCAGACGGGCAGCAATTTATTTGCGACTACGACGACCTCACAGAGTTCCAACTGCGTACGTCTATATTGATCTCGTTGACGCTGTTGAACCGATTCACGCACTATTATAATCATATCATTTACTAGGTCGTGTGAATGAGGTTTCAGTTTTCATGGTCCTGTTGAAACTGGAGAGAAGGTCTGGCAAGTTTCTTTAGAAACCCCATCATTTAACACTCCTCTGTCTAGAATTCTCTAATCTACTTTGGAAGACTTAAAAATCTGAGAAGAGCAGTGTGTATAAGGAACACAAAAAAAGCATAAAAAGTAGTATTCGTTTGATTTAGCAATTAGTGATTTCAAGCATCCGCTTAGAAACTTCAAAGCTGCTACGTCTCTGAGAATCTTGGAAATACTAATTGAATCAGCAAAATTATTGAGCGATAAACAGAAATTACACGCTTCAGCCGTAACCAGGTATGATTTAATAACTTTTCTTCGTATCTTTCTTTTACAAGAGCTCAACAACGCGTACTAAATGCGTATTTTTCACAATTACATCCCACATACATGAACGAGTAAGTTAAAAAAAAAAACAAGTCTTTACAATCCCTAGAAATAATAAATCTACTAGGTGGTCTTTTTCTGCTAAGATTAGATAAACCGCTGCTAATAACAAATTAGCGGCATCTTGGAAGATTGTTGATTTAAAAAAACGCGCGTAATTTATTAATGTTCGTAATCCTTATTCGCCTCTAGGGCAAACTGAACGATTGAGGTCTCCTCATCAAGAACACATAGCAAGAAGTGCAGTAGTTAACTGATTCGTACGGTTTGCGCAAGCGCACATCTTCTCAATTAGCCGCCATTGCGCACTGATTAAGTCCATACTTCATAGTTAGCATTATTAATGTTTTCTCCTCACGATTACAGTGCTATCGCAGAGGTGGGCTTTACATCTAAAGAGTAATCGACTTAGCTTGTTTAATCACAGTTTTGTTGTAGTTATTAATTATTGAGAACCATGCCTCTGTAATCTCTTCATTCTGATTAATTTTCATAAATAAAAGCACTTGAATGAGGTGAGAGCTTATCGTGTAAGCAGGAAATAAAGTAACGGTTTCTAGCGCAGGCGCAGTTATGAGCTTCTGATTAAAATGGTGCACTGCCCACTGGGCAATGTCCGTCAGACCTATTTTCTTATTTTATTTTCTTCAATCATCGTCAGGATCAATATGTAATCGCTTGCGAGATTTTAAGAAAGAGATATTATGCAATAAAAGAAATTAAGCTCTTTATGAAAAATTCATGTCCACTATTTTTACATTATAATCACATAAACCGTCATTGTTATTCCGTCGTACTAAGCTTTTCTATATTCGGTATGCATATTTCTGAGCAGATATGGAAATTTAATTGCGGTGCGCCTGCGCGGCGTCCCGACGCCAGCCGACCAATTAAATGTATTGATAGCAATAACACCTTATATGGTAAGCTGTCATGAAACATCACACGTGACACCTCTTATGGTGCCAATGTTAGTGATTGTGACACGGCTTACTGTCAAACTATGCAGAGATTTATTCACCGTATACGTAATTGAAGTTAGCGACAAACGTGCGATTAGTCAAGATGATTAGATCTTAAATCGTAGACTAAAAAATCGGTCAATATTATTCAAAGTGTAGGCGGTTGTTAATGGCCGGCGTTATAGCCTTTTCTTTTATAGGTTTGACATTTAAAAATAGATAAATGGCGGCCGAATTAAAATCGTTATAGATTATAGCTAATTTATTTTGCATGAATGCGAAACTCAACGATTCCTTAACGTTAACCTTATTTATCGTTTCCTGTGCTCGATTTTATTAGTCCATTTCAAAAGATACAACAATGCGCGACCGTTTTACCACTTAAAACAAATTCCATATGCACGCTTAATCGTAACCTGGTCTATTTGACCCGGGGCGATCACAAATAACGTCTCTCTGTCCGCCGCTGTGAATGGGCTGGCCATTCATCGAGTGCGACTGTTAAAGACGCCCATTCAAGCGACCCACGCGTGCCGTGTGTGACTCCGGTGACCTGGCCATAGTACCGGCTAAAAATACCGGTGGACGCGTTGCATCTACCTTGAGAGATAATTTTATAAGATAGAATGGTACTTCATACCAATATAATGGATTGGCTGATGAATGATATTACTGGACTTGTGTGAGAGGCATTTTAAGAGAAATAGAAGAAATTTGAAAGACTATGAATGGAACACACGACATGAAATCACAACAAAATAAAGCAATCATCTAATAAAAGAGAATGATGAAGTCAAAACTAAAATTCACATAAGTGAGACATACCCGGAACTACCAAAACCCTTGACACGCAAACCACACCATGACTCAAAGAAAAATGAAAGAAACTTACCAATAGAACACCATTGAACAATTTCCACTAAACTAGAACAACGGGTCATGGGAAAGCCAAACGCGGAAACCGACGAACAATGATAGTCGTTCACGAATCGCGGGAACCCAATACAATTACACTGTAATTTCTATTACAACTGTATTACAAATATAATTATAAGCTATTTTGGACGGTTACAACCAAGAAATTGATTGGGTCAAGGTAATGTTTTTAATAGTAATGGGATTTCGGAAATTGTGTACCAAGAAATTGATTGCAGTACTTATGTGTATGTACAAAAGAACCGATTATGGATTATTTCTGTTCAATTAAATGCTTTTGATAGAAAAGCAGTAGCGATTCCAATAACAAGCTTCTTGATTAAAAGCACAATGACATGAATTTACAAGGTGATTCTAAATTAATACCATTCAGCATTAAAATTTATAATCCAAGCAATACAACCAAATATTCAGGTAAATGTAATAATGGCCTCCAGACATACGAATCAACACAACCTTTTATTAGTAGATTCTAATGAACACAACTTGGGGGCAAACAAAATTACATAACATTTTCCACGAACGACCTGACCGCTATTGAACCTTCTACCAGGAACACTTGTGACTATGTCAACTGGTGTCAACCGTTGTTTACTTTCAACAGAATCTGCTTCATCATTGTCTCCGAGACCTCGCAACCAATCACCAGGGTCGCTTACTGATTGATATTAATCATTAACATCGAGTTGAATAGGAAGTGTTGTAATTGGATCGTCAAAAACCGCAACAGAACAAAGCATTTTATTTAAATAAATTGTTGTGATTGAACGTTGATTCATGTGCTGCTTTTAATGATAGCATTGCTATTCTTCCAAGTCATGGAGGTTCATGGCCAGAATTGAATGTTTGTAGACTAATGAACATCGATAAGATGTGTAAAAATAAATTCTTTTAAAGCAGGTAACATCTAGCATTATAGTAAAAACATTAGGTTTTAGCTTTCAAAATGGTTATGTGTTTCGTTACAAAATGATCAAACACTTTGCTTCAATAATTAAACTGAATTAAAGATGGCTAAATAATAGACGAATTTTGAATTTTAGTATGCCCAAGTTTAGCTTTTGTTCGTAATTTTTTGTCTTTCAGTTCTACAGAATTTTTAATCTACATTAGACCGATTTATTTCAAAATTCTTTGAAATTGCATTATACGAAATATTTCGAACAATACAAATTGGTAGGTATTGCAATTTCATCGGAAAACCGCAAGATTCCCGAACAACGCAAGTGCACCGTCACCGCATCGTACGACATTACTTGCCGCGGGTAAGTACGCTGCAAACAAAATTTTATTTAAACTGTATGACAAACCGCTAACGGTGTTTTACTGTTATTTGTATAAAAATAACAAAAACAAGTACAAGAAATTAGGCTTTGATTGTCTGAAAATGGTAGATGAGGAACTTGGGTGGCTGAATAGTTCAAAAGGAATTAATTGCTTATACACAATAAAAACGTATTCCTCAACCAGCTTTATTTACGTAAGGTGTTCAGGTAAAGGGTATTCCTGCAGACTTATGCACTATCTTTTCTCTTCTCTAACTGTCTTTACTTTGTTGTGACCACATCTCAAAGTACTTCCCTCACCGTCACAAGTACAGCTATTCCTATGTCACGTCCAAGACTTTTGCCCCAAAAATAAGCAAGGCTTCAGAATAACGACTTCTCTCGAGACCACCGTCTGTCTAATAGCTAGTGGTGGCAGTTTGCCGGGTCGGTAACCGGTCTAGGGTCAATTTGCCACGTCTGCGGGGTCCGTTAACAGCCCGCTTCTCACGCCTATAGACAATGACTACACAAATACATTGTGCGTCTTGCGTTGATTGCTCCGCGGTTTCTGTAAAAACCTTTTGTTTATATGTAGTTAAACAAATTGGTTTTCTCAGTGATATATCTCCTGTCTTCATATTAACTTCGCTATTGTAGTTTCTAAACTTACATCGTACGGCTGTTCCAAAAATGGATGTGTTATTTTAAGCAACTGAAGCTCGTGCGGTCATTATGGGAGATATGAAAATATAAAAAGAATAAAAGTACAACACCTTATCTGATTGAATCATAGTGGTGACCTCTTGAGTCAATCTCGAACAAAGAGACAACATAACTTTTCTTTATTACATAAATATGCTAAGTGGTTAGTAACACAAGATAGCATAGCATAAATATCCCATAAATATCAGAAGACAACATTTTTATCCGCGTACATCGCGCGCTTGGCGGCACAGATAATCAATTGCTGACTACATAACTTCGTAATGAAGATAATGATAAGTGGTGACATATATTTATGTCAACGTCGACAGGGTGACAGGCGGCGACGTGGTGACACATTAGGGGTGTCAGATAGCCTAATATTTCACGTGACATATCGCTCAGTTGAGTGAAGGTGGCGTGTCGCCGGAATTCTAAATTGTTTCCTGTTTTGGAAACTGGGAAGAAACCATACACTGAGATATCATCGTAGATCGAGTAACAACTAAATAATGTAATGTGACGAGACAATGGATATCCTTGGCCCAATACGACCCTACTAACCGGAAAAGTTTGGAAGGATGGATAACTACTGAACGAATTTGACGAAATCAGAATATCCTATAGTCAACAATTGGCAAAGACAGTGCTTTTAGCCAAAAGTAAAGTACGTAAGTCGCAAAACAATTCTACTTCAGAGAGTTAGGGAAGTACAAATTCCACGCAGACGAAGACACGGACAGTAGGTACCCTCATAAAGATCTGGTTGTAATTGACCAATGCCATACACAATCTATCAACTCAATTACCGTTCTTAAGAAAACAAACAAACAATTTTAGTCAGTAGCTACATCGACTCACATCCTTTCTGAAGACCACTCAACTGAAGTGACTATTGTCAGCCCTGGAGCAAGCACTGAACAGTAATTGCATCGATACGTGGTCTCATGCTATGTCATATGTGTGTATTGTTGCTATGTCATGTGCGAATGTAATGTTATTTGCGGCATCAGAAGTGTGTTTTATTTATTTATCATTGGAGACTTGTAAATGGCCTTCAATACTCAACACTTCAATATGTTAAATGTTTATTACTTTCCATGTATGTATTAATGTGTTCTTAGGTGGTAGCTTCGTAATTGTGTCCATTATGGTCCCTGTAAGGCATTTTAATTATTCTATCGTTCATAAACACTGTTTTTTGTCCAATGTCTGTTTCCCAATTAAAATATCTATGCGTTTTGCGAAGAATTATTTAGGCTCTATTGGATTTTACATGCGTTTATATCAGTATTTTCTTTTTGGTATATTTGCCAGATTTTTATGATCTACATCTTCACGAGATAAATTGTACGTTAGGGTATGGCATTTTTTTTGGGCTACTAATACTAACAAATCAAAAGCAGTGATTTTTTTAGAAACTTAGACAAGGCCTTAGTTAGCTTTAATAGCAAGCTCCCTAAGTAATATTGCCTCCACTTTCCTATTATTAGAGTGATGAGATCTTGATTAGTTTTGATGTTGTGTAACCACATTCATGACCCCAGAAGCAATTTTTATTGCCCCTTAAACCACTTGATACTTTGATAATGGTTGCGGAAGATGAGGGGAGGTATAAAAGGAAGGGTCTTGCCTTTGAGCTATTATTTTATTAATATCATCAAATCATGTTGCTTTAACAGATGCAGTGTTAAAGCTTATCAAAAATATTGCACGATAAGATCAAAAATTGGATAAAAATCTGTTAGCTGTTAAAATCAAAGGATCTGGTAAACGGATTTTTTATATAAAACTAGCTTTTGCCCGCGACTACGTCCGCGTGGAATAATAGATCCCGTTCCCGGGGGATTTCCGGGATGAAAACTATCTTTATGTCCTTTCTTGGGTCCCAGACTATCTGTACCAAATTTCATTCAAATCAGTTCAGTGGTTTAGGCGTGAAGAAGAGACAGACAGAGTTACTTTCGCATTTATATTATAATATAAGTACGGATTCAGGCGTTGGTTTAGTACAGAACAGACTTCTGTATATAAAACATCCCATGATTATTAAGCCAATCGATTTGTCCTGGCAGTCGCATCCATACTTTCTAGCGAATCTGAACCATAAGTAATCCCTTTCCTAGTACTACTATTAAGGAGGAAAAAACTATCAACAATAAAATAAATCATAACAGTTTATGTTTCAACAAAACACGTCTCTCAAGTACAATTTCTATTCGAATCAAGAGCACTCGTAATCTTTCATCAGAAGAAAAACAGACTCTTAGAAACACAACACGTCCGAATCAGTTTCTACGCCTGTCTAGACAATATTTTTTCCTAAGAGCAATAGGTATTTAATTAGTCGATCGAAGTAATAAGCGATGGCTGGTAGCATAAATATTGCATGAGGTGCGCAGGCGCCGGCCGGCGCGACGACTTCGCCCGACGACGCCCGAACGCGTGGCGCAAACGATAAGATAGCGCGGATGACGAATAGATGGGTTACCGATACAATTGATAAAAATTAAGTTATCATGTGATGGATCGCAATTTCCTGGAGATGAGTAATAAAATTGGCAGTATAATCTAGTGAAATTTCATTGAAATATTGATAAGACTGAAATTGGCGTTTATTTATACCACTTTTGTGTGTGTTTTGTACGTCATAGCATTATTAAAAGCTCCAGGAATGATGCTACACAATTTTCATTTACCAGTAATGCCTTCATCCCTTACGGCTTATATCTCACAATCCAATAAGTTGTGATAAGCCACACAATATTAGATTCAATAATCCTATCACAACCAATATCTGGACACGTGTACCACTCATTAAGTAACGATAAATCCTTCTATCAGTTAGCGATCGCTTGTCACATCGAAATCGGCGTACGCGCACGTGTAGTCTTCATCACTCTACATGTGTCAGGCTGATTGCATATACATAGATACTTAATCCTGGCTTACTACGTGTTTTGGCCGCAGAGATTCGCCCGATCCGGTCGAAACAGGAATTAGTTATAAATATTTTTTATGGGTATTTCGGCGGTTAATTTTTAAGCTCATTATGAATAGTTGGAATGAAACATATTTTCATTGTCACCGTACATTTTTTTCAACTTTATTTTGCTCTGTGAGATTGAATAGGTATTGATTCTGACCGTACAAAATAAGATAAAAAAACATTGGTCTGAAACAATCATCATAATTATTAATAATAAGGAAATTTCTGTTTCGATTGGATCGGGCGAATCTCAGCGGACGAGACACGTACTTAAGCTTAATCCTGACAGATTTGAGAAGACTGTCGTTTCCGTTTTACCTGTCGGTGTCTAAAGCGGTGTAAAACGGAAAATTGCTTGAAGATAGCCGTCCTTATGCGGAAGCAAACGTTTTTAACAGTCTCGAAGAACAGCCATAAAATAAGGAATTTTCTAATTTCATTTAATTACCTCGTCGGTAATTAACGTTACAGTTATTTGAGAAATAAGACGTACTGATTAGTGTGTACCGCGGCAAAAAATGAACTGAAATTTTATAGGAAACCAATAAATTCGTACGGAACCCGCACGCGTCAAAACGGTAAAACAAAAGGCTTTATCCCTTTGTTATTACACAGGAACACGCACAATGAATATTTCAGTCACTGGTAACGTTTCAAACAATACTTAAATTAATCAGTACTGTTTAAACGTCAAACATCACCTCCAGGTACCTATTCGGCACCGTGGATATCCAATCCTGGTTATTTATATTATCCATGGCACTTTTTCTGAAGTGTCGGCAGTAAGAATAGCTGATAGAAAACGCAATGGAATGCGGTATGAAACTAATCAATCGCGTTGATACCCCCGTGGTACGCTGTGGGTGTTTTTTATGCGATTATACACGAATTCTCGGTACTATTCGGTCGATAAACCATTAACGCAATTGGAACAATATTGTGCGGGTACCGATCGATTTATGCGATTGTCACTTTGCATTATGATGAGCTAGAATGATAAGTATATTCCTGCTAGACTGATATAGACAGTCAACAATCTATTAAGCTACATGAAAAAGGTTTTACTGCGATATCAGTGCTTTTTACGATAAAACTGTCCCTTTGCAAAAACGTGCGAAAAACAAACAGATTCTCAATGTAACTTCCTTTAAAACGTCGAGAATTTAGGCCAACAGAGCGTCTAATTGAATCGCTTTTAGAATTTATTGCTCGTTTCCTCATCGCGCCGCAATCTCCCCTTGCAAACTTAATTTCCAGCAGTCACCCCTTCAAATTTTCATCAAATAAGCTTGATTTTTTCGCGTCCAAATGACGGTAACGGTCGTGAACCCTCGCGGGTTCAACGGGCCGGTCAACGCACTCCGGCACGGAAACGATTTCAGAGCGAGAGAAAAAAAATCGTGTTGCGATGAAATTTCATACCGACAGCGATTCTGATGTCTATTGAGCGTGTAACTCGGCAAAGAATAAACGGAACTTTTAAACGCACATGTTGACTAACGTTTTACCGCTGCGTGTGCGCGTAAACAGGGTTAAAGTACTTTTTTTTGCATTTTGAAATTGGAACCATGGGTGGGCTTTGAATGGAGTTTTGTTTCGTTTTTAAATAAGGCATGACATACGTATAACATTAGAGATTGCAAACTCTTTTTACGGTGATGAGTTTAATGATACCATAAATTATCTGACCCACTATAAGTTTGTTCTAGAGTGGGTTTGAATGTAGTCGCAACACACTGTACCTCAAATAAAAATGTGTTCAGGATTGAAGTTGTATGTTGAATGTCTACGAAGAACATTACAGTGAGATTGAACTTGCTTGCACCCAGTTACAGTATATAATCCAGTACATAAGTAATTACACAGCTAAGACAACCTACCACACAGCATTTCATATGACAAGAAACAAGTGAGATCTAATTTAAAATAGATAAATATTTTCTATATAAAAACTAGGTCTATTTCTATTCGACGGGATTGTAGAAAACTTGCTCTACTTGAAGACTGGATAGAATTATTTCTTTACTCAGCATCCTTAATGCGTAGTCGTTTACAGTAAAAAATATTAATTGCTCTATTTACTTTTTGAAAGTTACCACCAACTACCAAAATATAAGGTTTTTAATACTTTTGGTTACTAAAGGACAGATGCCATTTTAGTTAATTTAAATTCCTAAATCAATTAAAAATAACGCTAACATTCGAAACGCTTTAATAAAAGCACATCGTTAATTAACGGCCAATCAGGATGTAAAGTGACCGCATGCGATTAATTAGTCGTTAAATAAATGCTCTTTGACCTTAAAAATTCTTTTGTGTCTAAAACACAACAATGGCAATTTAATAATGGCACAATAACACTTCCTTGTTATTTATTATTGAAAACGAGAATTCATTGTAAATGGGAAATTTATTCCACCGGCTATCATCAAAGGAGAAAATAAATTAATAAATCATTACATTAATAAATAAATGAGATAAAACATCACATTAACAGTTAATTAAACATTACATAAATTATAAATAAATAGCGGTGTACATGAAAAAGGGTGAGCGCACACCGACTCGCTCTTCGTATCACAAACAAAGGCTTGCACGGGCGCGGGCGCAGCGAACAAGTTCATTGCCGTGAGCAGTGTGACCATATGTGGCAGGATCCTGCCTTTTTGGCAGGTTTAGCCCTTTATTTTACTCTCTGGCACATTTGTTTGACGTTTTAGAAATCCGGCAGTATTTGGCAGTATTAGCAATATAAGCTGACAGATTTGAAAGTATAGCCGCTACAGTCCACAAAAAGAGTAGGATGCAGTATCGAGAAGGGAAAAAAAGTAAATAGGAATTTTAAAATACCTATGGCAACCTCATCAAAACAAAGACGCGGAATCCGAATAGATAAACATGTAATAAATATTTTACATGTTAAACAGGGCATTAGTGAATATGGTGACTGCGTTTCATTCCAGCCAACTAAAGAAATGATTAAACAAATGACAAAAGCGCTGTATAAAGAAAGTGATCAAGAAGAATATAATACGATGCATGATGAATGTATAATTTAATTCAGTTCACTTTTAGACTTTTAGATCAATTATTTTACATAAAACTCCAAAAAATAATGTGTCTATTTATTTTAAATTTTTAAATTAAATTGGCATTATCTTGGCATTTTTTTTTTTGCTTTAGATTTTGGCAGGATTAATCAGTTTTCTTGCCTAAGTGGGGCAGGATCTCTAATTTGAAGTTGGTCACACTGGCCGTGAGTTGCGCATGCGATGTGCGATAAGCCCAATTTGGATGCACTGTGACAAAAATTGTACGTGCTTGCACATAACAATTTTTTTTTAGAAAAAGTCTCTTGTCTCTTGCTTACTAATGTTTTGTCAGTTGTGACGAAAAGTGCGCAGACGCAGAATGCATAATGTATCAGACAACTGTTAACTAATATCCGAATGACTAGCTTTGTAACTATTTCTTGTTTACTTAAATCACGATGTTGTTATCAGTGGATGATTTAACCGAGTTTAAATTGAACTAAGTACCTTTGTAAATACCGTACCTCATGTACCGATACTAAAAACGTGACACCGACGCGCCATTAAACAAATCATTATTTGAATTAATTCTAATTAAGATCTGACGGCTAACAAACATTCTGCAGTTAATTAAAATGACATGTCACTTAATGAACAACAGGAAAACACTATATATAGTATACAGGGAAATCCGATACTGGCAGCTAAATACTTCACATAGTTAGATACTTAAGTACTAAGTACTAACAGGTCAACATTTGCATAGGTATTACACGTACCATTTGAAATATTTCACTACGTTTTCAATGGAAAACAATAAAATGAGTCACGCGACAATGCAATCAAAATGCAATTTTACATACCAGAATCAGTCCAAAAGGAATTTACGTAAGCCATATTTGTCAACTGCGCAAATTGTTGTTGCAGACTAGGAAACAATCTGGGGAAATTGAGCAGACGTAACCCCAGACTGAAAACCTGAACTCCCTGAGCGACTTCCTGAATTGAGACTGTTGTAACTAACCGCAGGTGACAGAAGGTAGAACAAAAATGTCGTGAAGCAAATCAGCTTTCGCTTAATTTGGATTGGTTGTTTATTGTCCTTTCAGGGTTGGTCTTTAGCAATCTGTGGAACTTAAAACAATACAACAAGACGTACCAAAAGTAGGATATGGGTCAATAATGATGTACTCAGACGTAAATAAGATAATCTTGCTTCTGAAATGACAACAACATCTGCAACACCTCTGGGGCCCTAGTCTGATATTACAATCGTGTCTCAATGACCAGTCATCGGCCGGATATTTGACAACTTTGACAGTTTTTGTATGGGAAATGTGTCAAAAGTATGGCGTTTTACGTCAAAAATTGTAATAGCAGACTAGGGTCGGGTAGGCTCGGTGGTTTAATGCAAATGTCCCAAGAGTGATCACTTAACATTGGACACAAAATGGATAGACACAAATTAGGACAACACTAGTAAAAATATGCTGAAAGTGTTTTTTAATGTCTTGATGAATGACAATATTTTACAGAGACTCAGGATGAGTCTTAAACCAATTGAGACTAAACAGAAGAAGAATTATCAAGAAATAAACTCATTACCGACTAAAAGTCTATCTAAAGCGTTTCAATAAAACCCTAACTCCTGAAATAAACCTTTAATTACACTATAAAATCGCCAGCCTATCTTAAAAGTCGTAATGGTACTAAAACTGTACGTTTTTCTATCGGTACAAACATATTTATCTCTAATAGCCAGGTTACTTGTAATTTGTGTCTTAATCCAATCTGGGTAGCGTCGATGATGGAGTGTTACATCAACTATTCACCGTTTTTAGACTTTTTAGCGTCCGCAATGGATACTAAACATGGATAAAATGAATACTATACATATTTTAGAACTCCTTATGTATTGCTTGTATTGTTAGATAGTTCAGTTTTATTTACGTTAAAGAGCACTTTGTTAGTTTCTATAAAAATAAGGGTCTATTTAATTCTATAGGGAATCCTACTTCGGTATCGTTTCATTAATTTGTGAATAAGACATTTTACTGATATAAACCCCATATTCTATTTTTACGCTACACGTTTCCTTCTACTATGTTCTGCAACATTCGTCTTTAAATACATTTTAAGTTTAATAGAAATGAAAAAGGTCTCTGATTTATGACACTCCGGTTATAAAAGTAATATTGTTTGCATTCTTTACGATCAGAATAAAATAGTTCACACACCAACGGCCGATTTCGCTGAGAATCGGTATAGGACCCGTTAGTACAAAGCAATAAATTGAAATGTCGCCCCAAAATTGAATAAACCAATAGCTTGGCCCATAATCCTCCCACAATATCATAATATATTATGTAAAAATGTGGGTAACAGTGTCAAAGATGATGGCAATGCGACTGTGAGAATGGTTTTGATAGGAAAAGGGGAATTGTCTACAATAAAAAAAAGTCCACAATTTAATATGGGATGTGGATTTTTACAATAATTTGAATTATTTAACTTTGAAAGAGGACATGAAACGGAAGATTGGTAATATTGTAATAAGTAATCGAAATAGAAACAAATGACAGACACAAATAAATTTGACAATAGACAAACGGTACACAGCGCCAGTTCGGTTGTTTCAAAGGTAGAACATACGTAAATTACAAGTCAGTGACTTGTTAATTACCAACAATCAATTTTAAGGATATATGAGTATAGTTCCATCTCCCGCTGAGCCTTCAATTGAGTAGTAATTCTCAAAATCGAACTTCAGACCACAATAGTGTGGGAATCATTAATAAAATATATTGCTAGCGACTAGCGACCCGCCTTAGCTTCGCATGGGTTTTACAAATCTTTGACAATCCTGTATTCATATTTACTTTCCTCTTGAATCACTTTATATATTAGGAACGCATCAAAATCCTTTGCGCAGTTTTAAAGATAAACGCAACACACACATAGGGACATTAGGGACGGACAGACAGCGGAAAGCGATTTTGTTTTAAACTATGTAGTGATAGATCGTCTCATTCTTCGGCCAAGCTGAAAACCCATTTTCTGTCGGATACTACATACAAAAGTATTTAATGAAATTCCACAGATAACTAAAGACATACCGGAACCATCTCACTCAACTTGCCATTTCATACTGATATGAAACGCATGGATATTTACCTGTAACAATAAAATATAAATTATTAACACAAGGAAAGAAAAAGAAACAAAAACTAATTTATTCAAATGCTGTTTGAACTTGGCTAATGCTCTACCATTCACATATATAGGGAATCTTTTAGAACATACAGAGATCTCGAATGTCATTCACAGTTCTTTGACAGTCAACCAGCCTGACTCTTTGATATTTCAAAAGCATGCTGAGATATTAGTGAAATAGATGCCTGTGTTCAAATCAATCTATGGGAGTGATGAACTGCGACCTCTTACAATGGGACTAAACCTAAAATACGAGTTCTTTAACAGTGAGTTAATCAGCTTGCGTTATTCAAAGATACATGTTCAAAATACAACAGGCGAGGAAGAAATAATGCTCATATTAATATTGTCCAAGGCGAGAACTTAGAGAAAGTTTAGACATTGGAAATCGATTTACAACTGAATAATAAATAATAAGGTACCGACTGTTATTGACTGATGCTATAAATTAAGTATCGATAATATATTCAATTTTATCGATTGGAAAATCGAGTAGTAAACCTAAGGTGGGTCAGGTTAAGTTGCGAGGTTTTGAACCTTTTGAGAAGACGGAAAGAGAGAGAATTCGATTATGTCCTGGCGTTTCACCAGGGCAGTGCAAGGCATTGGTAGAATGGAGACGAAATAAGAAAGGCTGAATATGCATTAAAACTATTAAGGAAATAGCTAGAGTGTAGTTGATTTAAGCCACCCAAGATCGATAGATGTAGAACTAAAGGTAGCAGAGACACACTTAAGGTCGATAAAGGGTAAAGAGATTAACAAGAACAATATGTCCAAAATGTAGTAAAATCAAACAAAACACTGACGCAATTAAAAAAAGAAAACAGAAACACAAAAACCCTCCTTCGTCCCCCACCATTGTGTTAATTACAACAGACAGACGTACAAAAAACCCACTCGACTTTTAAATTACAAGCAACGGAAAACAATAAATAAAACAAATAAGACAATGGGACCCTCGGGCCTCGACCGAAGGACTATTACCAATGGTAACATAATAAAAAGGTTCCCACCTACGTGGTGAACACAAAAAAGGGGGTTGGTTGGGCGCACGCGCATATTTTTCAAAGATACGCGCGTCGCTTCGTTTGAGTGATAGACGGGTAGCGGGATCAAATATGACATGTTAAGGGTTGACAGATGTTTTGATTTTTAAACGCTTTTTTATCTGATGTCCATTTTGTTTTTTTCTTGTTTTTTTTTTTTTTGTGAGAGGAAAATCATCAAATGACTTCTCCCGTCCTGGGCATGGCGAGAGGGCGTGTCAGACTTTTACCGACTAAAGCCCGATCATGTTCCTTCGTTTGCCCTCTATGTTCCGGGGTCACGGTAACTATTATAACTATTCCGCAACCCCGGGTTTTTTTTTCTTGTACACAATTTCAACAAAATTAATTCAGGTAAATATGAATAATCTTGCAACCTTTTATGCTTATACTATTACCATGTGGCATTTGAGCTATGACATTTATTGATTGCTAATTTTGTTTTAAGTTGATTGTAGTCAATAATTACTGTTTAACATTAGTTTTGATAATACTAACAATTTTCTTATAATGAAACCAAGGTTGCCTGTATAAAGTGAGTCGTCTTTACTATTAATAAAACAAAGCTGAAGAGTATTTTTTTGTTTCATTGCAATCATCTCTGGAACAAACAGTCAAATTGGAGCTTTTACTTTTTTGTATGGCTAGATTATGAAGGACATCAAACTTCCCGCTAAGTAACCACGGGAGCGAAGCAATAACCAAAGAAAGACCTAACCTAATGACTCGACTTAGTTGACTGGTAAATAATCCTCCTTTGTACCCTTGGTGCATGAAGTTTAAATAGACAACGCAGAGAACCTCTACTCAATAATAAACCCATTATTATACGCTCTCCCCGCTACCTCTCATACCTTAGATCCCCCAACCCGCTAACACAGCGTCTGTGACACTCAAACCGACATTCGTCATGTGAGTCCTCTCCTGCTTATGTTAATATTTCGCCTCCATGTTTAGGGAGAGCGGCGGGACAAAGCGACTTATCGCAGTTATCTCCATGATGAATATCGAGGGTTCCGGGGTCAAACCCGGTAAGTACAAAAAACCTACTTTCGAGATATTCAATGTTAAAAGTTCGCAGACGAGAAAAACTTGAATTAAATAATAAATCGGAAAGTAATATTTTTTAAAAATAACATGTACTAATATAGATACAATTTACGTGGTTTTCAATTGAGTATTGTAATTAGTTTTTTTATGAGAAAATATATTGTACTCAAGGGTACCGACATATTGGATTTTAGCTCAAATAAAAAAGCCATTTCCTGTGTTTAAAGTTTAATAAAAGTGTGAAAAAATATTCGTTTTGAATTGTTATTACTTATAGCTTAACATAAAACGTTCTTTGGTACATAAGAGTAAAAAATATTTAACACTAGCTATATATAGTTCCCGTTTCCGGGGGATTTCTGGGATGAAAACTATCCTATGTCCTTTCTCGGGTCCCAGACTATGTCTGTACCAAATTTCATTCAAAATTGGTTTAGTAGTTTAGGCGTGAAGAAGAGACAGACAGACAGATAGACTGGCAGAGTTACTTTCGCATTTATAATATTAGTACGGATTAACTGTGGAACTATCTTGAGCGTACACAAAAAGATTATTGGGGTTGTATAAGCGTGAAAGAGCTACATTGACAATGGTAAAAGCATCCAAAACATATCCAATGGCATTTTTATTTTTGATGGATATGAAATCATCAAATGACTTCTCCCGCTCCTGAAGAGGGAAGGAATGTCAGACTTTTACTGACTAAAATCCAATAATGTCCCTTCGGTTACCCTTATATATTCCGGGGCCGCGGTAACTAAGCATCGACACGCCGTCGACACGGGTCTGGTCCTAGTCGGGCGGCGAGCTACCTACCGCTCGCCTTCCGCAGGCCCACGCCTCCAGTGGCCATCATCTTGCGACTCTCGACAACTAAGCCTGGGTCTCTGTCCAGGGCGTGAAGCTTGACGCTGCCTCACGCGCCCCGCCGCTTTCATCTCCAGCGTGTCTGGTTCGCAGGAGGCGACGGCTTCCTATTCAGTCTCGCCCCGAAGCATGGCCTGAACCAGCGCCGATCGCCTCTGCAACGACACGGTGGTGGTTCGCCCAAGCGGGGCCTACCTCCACCGTATGCTACACCGTGTCACGCAGGCGTCACTTCCGCCCGAATCCGACATAGGAACCTCCCGAAATGTCCGTGTGCGGTGAGGACCTGTGTCGGGCGATACGTGAGAGTGTCGAGGCGTCATTCCAGCCACTCCTCAAAGAGGGATGACCAGCAATGAGTTGCGACAGACGCAGTCTCCATGAGATCCCGCCGCAGCTGTGTGTGAGTTTCGCCCCAGCGTTGCACTTCCACGCGCCACTGTGCGTGGTACCCACACCGGTATGCCGGCAAGGATCAGGCAGGCAGGAGATCTTGCGGTATCCATGCACCATCCGCAGACCTCCACAACCCAGTAACTGGGCGACGATACCCTTTGGTTCGGTTGGTCAAACTTTCTGGCTTCTGAATACCCGTAACGTCAAAGTTCTACGAATGACAACCGGGGATTAACATGCTTTTCGAGGCACGGGATGTCAGTGATAGAAAGTACAAATGAATTGAAAAAGTCACATTGGTACTTGCCCGGATTCGAACCCGTAACCTCTTACACGCGCCTTTATGACGACCCAGATGTGTTATTCTGATGTATAAGCTACGAATATCTTGCAAAAACATCGCCCAATATTCTTTATTGTACACCAATAGGACAAAAACAGTAAAGGACAGTACAAACAAATATGCAAGAGTACAATAGGCGGCCTTTTTTTCGCCAAAAAGCAGTTTCTATTACATACTATCATTTATATTGCTTGCTGCGGAGTAATATTAAAACTGTGAATATCTCCGAAGATATTTTTTGAAATTATAAATGACTTCCGCACAATGAAAATTACGCTAGGGGCATTTTGCGTTTTAGTAATTTTATATTATCTCCGAAACTATATGACCAATTGACATACTGTAAATAGCAAATCTTATCTGTATGATGTCCTTGTGATACTGAAATAATTTATTGTCATAAGAATTAATATTTTGTTGCTCAAATAATCAACCAAACGTAAGTATGCCGAAAAATCATTTTTATATTATGCAATAAAAGAAGTATAAAATATAAAAGATAGAGATATGGTATCGCGGACTTTTTTGTAGAAATAATTAAGACAAACCAAGTTGCCATACATTGTTTTTAATTTTAAGCAACTGTTTAGGCAGCGCACGCAAATAATTCTGTTTTATGAGGTAATTTTTAGCCAGTTCACGGTCTCTTTGTTACCATCTATATTTTTAGTTTTCATAACAGCAGCACTTAGTTTTTTTAAGATAGTAAACACTAACTTTCAACGTTTTTTGTTATTATTTTGATGCGTGCGCTTGCTCAACGGTCGCTATCGCAGCGCGAACTGACCGGCACGGTGCGCGCGGGGCGTGTCCTCTGCGTGGGTACTACTCAACCACTCTTATTGGGTTTCACCTCACATAAAATAAAAAATAAAATGTTAAAAAATAATTGCGACAATCCGATAACTAAACTTTACGTATTATTTTTAAATATGGGTTTTCAGAAAAACACCACAATTATATTTATTGGATTTTATACTAAACAAAATATGTATAAGTTAAATAATATCGTTAAAGTAAAATCCGACAAATATGGTTAATAGCTTCTAGTTATCATTAAAAATAACTTTACTATAATATCGTAAGAAGCGAAACCCGTTAAAGATTAATAACTGGTGTTACTTTGTAGATCTAGTTAAATTTGGCCAAAAAACGTTTGCCCTAAACACCCATAAATATATGTTATGTGTTTCTTCCACTAAATAAAACCAAAATCTCAAGCTTTACGTCTACTTATACTATATTATACCGATGTTGTAGTTAATACATACAATACTTATTGGGTTATTAACTCAGCCTTTTCAGTGATCCTTATTAAATCGGTTTATCTGTAAATACCATTAAAAAGAGCGCAAAAAATGCATTATAACTGCACTTTTAGGTAAAAATTTCAATTTTTGTTACTTATCGGGTTTGACCCCGTAACCCTCGATATGTGCTTGTTCAGTTAGCTTTCATCCTGATAAAAATCTTTTAGTCGAGTGGTACAAATTGAGGTGTTGGTTTTTTTGACGTGTACTAATTTGGACGGAATAAATATAGATTAGTTAGCACGCACGCAGTGCATCCCAATCAGAAGTAAACGGCAACACGGTAGGACCGGACACGGCGGGACGAATTAGATAGTCATCTAACAAATTAGGCTCAAACAGCACCAGATAGGGGCAAATGGAAAATGGAAGGATTTTTGTCCCGCAGTGGGGTCCAAGTGACTAAAATAGCACGCCCTTTGGCTTAGACATTTTCCGTCGTATTGCCATTGTAGGAAGAATAGCGACGGTAACAGTAATATTGTTTAGCTAAAGTACGTGGTAATTATTTTTCTCGGTCCTAGTCGCAAAACAAAATTCGAAATCTTGATATGTCGATTTTTTCGTATTAAAAAAAATATAAAATTCAATCATTTCTTATAATTCAACCATTGACACTTTTGAATTGTCAAGAAGTTCGTCAGTTAGCTAATTTGAGGTTGGTTCCTTTTGAAAAGCTATGGAGAACAATGTTAAAAAACTCTTTACATTTATTTTTACTTTTCGAATCTTTTAACGCTATAACGTGCAAAGAGGTCTGTAACACAAAAATAAAAGCCTCGTAAGAGACCATAAACACGTCCAACCAATACAAAGTCTTTAAAATCGTCGCAAGCGCAGCCAGCGTACACCTAACACAACTGAAAACAAAGTATTTTTCTTAAGAGCGTCTTAATAATGGGAATAGCAACATAAACATAACATTTATAGATATTATACATGCTTACATATACAATATGGCTGGTTAAACGAGGGACATATTGAAGTAGGGCTTTTCAGTTTTAGATTCTCATTCCAAATAATAATAATAATTATGTAAAAAAACCAATAACTTATTTTTGTCTAATTGTCTCATTAATGTTGTCACGCGCGCTAGATATTTAGCAAAAGGAACGGGTCATCTCACTCTCATAACATAAGCGTGACCCGAAGCAACCGCGAGTGCAAGGGTGTCCTTTTTAAGCTCTTTGAGAACCTTATTGCGATAATTTCGTTACGGTTTTCTTTACGTTTTATATTGTTTACTATTAATTTCATTTCATTTATTTATTTATTTAGTTCTTAGTACGTAGTGTACAGGCGGACTTAATGCTGTAGGCATTCTTTGCCAGTCTACCTTCAGGTGATGCAGAGAAATTATGACTTACAAGTGACATGAAATGAATGAATGAGTGAAATTATGAGTTACATTTACTTATAAGTGAGCACATAATTATTATTGCCTCCTTGAATTGTCCCTCGTTTAACCAGTCATGATATATCTGTTTATGTGTATGTAAGCTGTATGGTGTATTATAACCCCTTAGTCTTGTACGAAAAGGAATAAGATGCGAGACATTCTTACGCGTTTCTGCGCAAACATTACGACTTAAAACCGGCATTAAAGTGACATACAAGCAATTAAACATGCGCCCGCGCAGCGGGGTTGAGTTTACATTGTTGCACCAACAGTTGGTAATATATATCGCGTGGTAACGTGCTTTTAAAGTCGCTAAATAGCCCACGTAGATCATTCAATGAATTTTTGTTTGTACGTGGACAAGTATTTTCAGGTTATTTTTAGGGTCCCGTACCCAAAAGACATCAGAAAACAACAAATAGTGAAAACAGAATAAATAATTTTTTTTTAGTGGAATCTTAAAAGAATCTTAATATTTTTCCCACACAACAAACGTATTTTTTTTGCCGATAATAGTACGGAGTGTCCGTGCGCGACTCCGGTGATTGTATTGACTAACTTTTTCTGAATAATTTAGAATCTGACGACAATAAGCAAAAATATTTTTTCCAGTCCAACTAGCAGTTAAACAGAATGTAGCGTTTAAACGTACTGAATGTAACTTTTAGAAAGCAAAATGATGTTTCCATAAATTCTTCAACAGTTAAAATATAATTTGCTTTTCACCTTATGGACTTGACCTAATGTCATTATGACCATTATCTTTGCCGATACAATATTTTTACTAACATAGAGAAAATAATTGTAGGGCCTCTTCTCATACCGAGTGTATGTGTTAGAAAATGCATACTTAAATATAAATTGAAAAAATTACATTAGACCTATCTTATGCCTAATGAATTTTTTTTACTATTTTAACTCATTTATTCCTATGATTCTATGAATAGCGAAGCATTCTGAAAAACCTTATTGTAGAGTGATAAAAACAAACGTAAATTTTATTCGATAAGGATCATTCAATGCGTTGAGAATATACTCTGGTGGTTTACTCACTACCACAGCTACACGGATGCACCCAAGGACATATCTCATGCATTGAAACAAAGGAAATAAAAGACAGTTTTCTTACATCATTCCGTTATACGACCATTTGAATAAAACAGTTTAGGTTATTTAAAAACAAAATTTTGTGTAATTTGAATTTTTAATTTAAATGATAATTAAATAAAAAACGATTATTGAAAATCGAATGCCACTCGTTAATCGCTCAGGGTTGTCAAAACGCGAATTTAACAAATTAATATTCTGATTTGCAACACTAAAATGAATGCTACTAATAGTTTCTTGCATCTGTAGGCGAAATTTAACGGCAGTTAATTCCTTTTTAATTTGAATATTGGAAACATTGATTGATTACAACGTGTTTTTTTTAGCGAAGGATATTTAAGTTGTCAAGCGTTCAGGTCTACGATCAAATATTGATTGAAGGCTCAGACCGATAAATGTAATTTTATACACACGATTACAAATAATAATCCCAAAAAAAAAGGTTGGGTATTTTTTTTTACTAAGCCAGCACTTTGACATTGACCTTCGAGTCAAATCAAATATTGACAACAAAATAACAGCATATTGTTATTTATTTACTTAATGATGATAACAAAAATAAATCACGATGCCATTTGAGAGAATCAATAAAGTTACATAACGAATAAAGTTTTATAACCATGCTAAAAAAGGCAATAGCAAATTGACATATCATCCATGCTAAAATAAATGTGAATATTTGTCTGTTTATTACGTTTCCACGTTGCGGAATGTTTATAGTGGTTACCGTGACCCTGGAACATAAAGGGCAATCGAAGGAACATGAGTGGGTTTTAGTCAGTAAGAGTCTGACACGCCCTCCCGCCGCACCCAGGACGGGAGCAGTCATTGGATGATTTCCCACTCACCAAAAAAAAAAAAAACGTTTCTACGTCAAAGCCGCACAACCGATTTTATTGGGTTTTAGTATATCGATAGATTGGACCTTGGACTAAAAGCGTCTTACTAATAATCGCTGCATAAAGTTATGACAGGTTTATACGTCAAAAAATGTATGGTTACACAGGCTTTATTCATGACATAACTTTACACAGTGATTATTAGTAAGGGCATAAGAATACTAATACTATAAACAAAGATGTGGAAGAATTCGCGAATAAAAGCTATTAAGTACCAAACACATAAATAACGTCATAAGGTAATGTGAGGATGTTTTTGTAAACCATCTCGTGATTCGGTAATTGGCGAGAGAAATTCGTAAATTTGAGGCTAGCGTGAGTTCTGGCAGTACATCTCAACCGGAGATAATATTTTAGTATTTTACAAAGTTACCGCGGCAGTTAACTCTTTGGCTTAATTAGTGAAGAGGAAAAATCATCGTTTTGTAAAAGCTTAAAGTGATGTACCTAATAATCTTTATTATATAAGAGACAAGCTTTTTTGTTTTGATCAACGCATAGCCGGATCTAATGAAATTGGAAGTTTTACACGTCGGCACTTTGGTTTCATTTTGTAACTAACATAGCCCACAATAAACACAGTGTCAGTCTAAGAACTATTTTTGGAAATTCTTACTAGCTTAATTCTCATTCTCCCATTCTCTTCGGGTTAAAATAGGGGAATGAAAGTTATGAATCCAAACCGTAACTCAGTCGTTCTGTGTGTAAAGTTAGTGCAAGCTTATTCTATACCAAAATTTATCAAAATTCAGTGGTTTAGCAGTAAAAGAGTAATCGACGGACAAACACACTACTTTCGCAATTTCAATATTGATATAGATAATATGAATACATTGTAAAGAAGTATCAAAAACAGTATCTTTGACAGCAAGTCTTATACATTCGCCCGGTTCAGTCTGGAATGCCGTCCAAGTAAATGCACTCGCATGGGAATACGGCGAATGAGGTCCTTAATTAAGACATCTATCTGTATTGTATGTGAATGTGGCTATAACAATATTTATTAAAGAAGGTTCTCTTTTATTTATATACGGGTTAATTGAGCCATTGTTATAAAAAGTAAAGTTGGAATATAATAATTGGGTGCGAGTATGTGAATTGCTTAGCGTCAACCCTATGAGAAAAATATTTCTCCAAATAATACAAAGTAGAGGTTGCCTAGTGTTCGAAATTCGAACAACTCTTCTTTTTAGTTTTTATGCCCTTTTAGTGTGTCTTAATAAAGAATCAATATACGATATTATTAAGTGCAATCTTTTCAGTTTGACCATAGACTTCAACCATAAACAAGAATGTGTGTGTGTATCAAACGCAGAGTAGTGTGTGTAATGTTTTTAAAATTAATATAATAGTCTTTCTAGTCATTTAAAATGGAAGCTAATAAGAAGGTATACATTAAGAAATCATTCTTGCCCGTTTACTTGTATCCCGACGTTTCTCATGAACCGTTGACAAAACCATTCAGACGGATAGACAATGTGTTGTGTTGTGTTGTCAAGTTTCCGCATTCTCGGGCCATACACCACGTGACATTGTCATTGTGCCTGCTTCTATGACAACAAACCACCTATGTACGGGCTATACAACAAGCTATACAAAACCAGTATAAGCTGACTTCTGATTGTACGAAAACCATACACAATGCGAGGTCAGCTAAAAGTACTGTACAGTTTATACTGGGTTCCGTGGATTTACGATTGAAACACTATTTTATTTTAGTAACGTCTCATTCGTTCGAATCAAATTGCAATGGTCATAATTAAAAGAATATGGCCAGTTATTTGCTGCTACATGGTCAACCTACCAAGTCAACATTTCGATATCAATTTGACAGGTGTCAAATTTGACATCTGTCAAATTCAAGGGGAAGAGGCCGAATTTAAGTACACGTATTAATAAATACTTTGAGAAAACAGCTGAATTAAGCAAAGCAGTAACGTAAGTATTATTTATTTTATCTTAGCGTAAAATGGCTGAAAATACAAAGTAACAATCGTTCCCAGATTTGGTATTGCACGTTGTAAGTCCAGGTTACATGTCTCTGCGTGTGAATCCTTATTTAGCGCGAAATTCATAATGAACTTAAAAAGAGTTTTTCGTGTAAAACCAGCGATTACGATACCCGTACTCTGCCGCAGGCTCATCCCACGGTATTCCGGCTTAATAGGGGTTTCGGCCGTTGAGATTCGCCTGCTCCAGTCGAAAGAGAATTTAGTAATAATTATTATTTGAAAGGGGTGTGTGACACGATACTATTTTAATCTAATTTTTGTGTAGTAAGAATTAAAAACATTTTTATCTATACTCTATACTAATATTATAAAGAGGTAAAATTTGTAAGTTTGTAAGTTTGTATGTTTGTAAGTTTGTATGTTTGGGGTAATCTCTGGAACTAATGAACCAATTCCAAAAATTGTTTCACTGGCAGAAAGCTACATTATTCCTGAGTGCTATAGGCTATAAATTATTTTTATAACATGTATATTAACCGAGCTATCGCAACTTTTGTCTAGCAAGTCGGAAAAAATTACCTCATGAAACAGAATTATTTGCGTGCGCTGCCTAAACAGTTGCTTAAAATTAAAAACAATGTATGGCAACTTGGTTTGTCTTAATTATTTCTACAAAAAAGTCCGCGATACCATATCTCTATCTTTTATATTTTATCTTTTATACTTCTTTTATTGCATTAAAAAAATGATTTTTCGGCATACTTACGTTCAGTTGATTATTTGAGCAACAAAATAGTAATTCTTATGACAATAAATTATTTCAGTATCACAAGGACATCATACAGATAAGATTTGCCATTTACAGTATGTCAATTGGTCATACAGTTCCGGAGATATTATAAAATTACTAAAACGCAAACCTACCGGGCAAGTACCAATGTGACTTTTCCAATTCATTATGTACTTTCTATAGTTTATCTTGGACATCACTGACATCCCGTGCCTCGGAAAGCATGTTAAGTCCCGGTTGTCATTCGTAGAACTTTGACGCTAGGGGTATTCAGAAGCCAGAAAGTCTGACCAGTCGAACCAAAGGGTATCGTCGCCCAGTTACTGGGTTGTGGAGGTCTGATAGGCAGACGCTTCACGTAAAACACACCAGTGTTTTACGTCCGAACCGGATTCAGCTGGATACCAATCCAGCTGAATCCGGTTCGGCTGTAAGCCGACCCCAACATAGTTGGGAAAAGGCTAGGGAGATGATGACCCTCTTCACCGCACACGGACATTTCGGGAGGTACCTATGTCGGATTCAGGCGGAAGTGACGCCTGCGTGACACGGTGTAGCATACGGTGGAGGTAGGCAACGCTTGGGCGAACCACCACCGTGTCGTTGCAGAGGCGATCGGCGCTGGTTCAGGCCATGCTTCGGGGCGAGACTGAATATGAAGCCGTCGCCTCCTGCGAAGCAGACACGCTGGAGACAAAAGCGGTGGGGCGCGTGGGGCAGCGTCAAGCTTCACGCCCCGGACAGAGACCCAGGCTTAGTTGTCGAGAGTCACAAGATGATGGCCACTGGAGGCGTGGGCCTGCGGAAGGCGAGCGGTAGGTAGCTCGCCGCCCGACTTGGACCAGACCCGTGACGACGGCGTGTCGATGCTTCTAATAGTTACCGCGGCCCCGGAATATATAAGGGTAACCGAAGGGACATTATTGGATTTTAGTCAATAAAAGTCTGACCCTTCTTCCCTCTTCAGGGGCGGGAGAAGTCATTTGATGATTTCCTATCCATCAAAAAAAAACGCCATTGGATATGTTTTGGATGCTTTTACCATGGTCAATGTAGCTCTTTCACGCTTATACAACCCCAATAATCTTTTTGTGTACGCTCAAGATAGTTCCACAGTTAATTCGTACTAATATTATAAATGCGAAAGTAACTCTGCCAGTCTGTCTGTCTGTCTCTTCTTCACGCCTAAACTACTAAACCAATTTTGAATGAAATTTGGTACAGACATAGTCTGGGACCCGAGAAAGGACATAGGATAGTTTTCATCCCGGAAAGCCCCCGGAAACGGGAACTATTATTCCACGCGGACGAAGTCGCGGGCAAAAGCTAGTACGAAATAAAGTTATTTTTATTAATTTTGTATGGACTGAGTGAAAAACCATTTCATTCCGACCGTACAAAATTATCTTAAAAAGCAAAAAGGCCCGAAACACCCCTCAAAAATATTAATTGTAATATAATTCCTGTTTCGACCGAAGCGGGCGAAAATCAGCAGACAAAACACTTTCCAAGCCATTCTTACATAACAGGACTTCAGCGCCGACCGTTCCGTGATTTAACACTGCGCCTGCGCAAATCAATCAACACTCCGCACTATGACAAAGATCAATTTACCCGGCGCAAACGCACGATTTATCGTTTTCCGAAATCGTTCGGAACAACGGGACTTTTGATGTTCGGACTTTTTCCCATGAAGAAATGTGTTAAGAAATTATGATATTGGCAAAATACCAGATTAGTATTGTCCTACAGGGCAAAGACCTCTTCTCATACAGAGAAGACTCGAGCATTGATCACCATGCTTGCTAAAGGCGGATTGGCGATTTCAGGTTCATCCATGACAATAAATGCGAATATTAGCACTTGTCCAGATTCGAACCCAAAACTTCTTATAGGATACGTAAGCGGGCGACCGACGACGACCTAGCCACTAAGGTCATGACGACATTAAATCGGCAAAAAATACATTTAATTAATGTGTATGTGTGTAGTAATTAAGAATATATTTGCAATAAACCTAATATTTGTATAAGCTGCATTCTGTATAATTTGTTGATTTCAGAGAACTTGAGTAAACTAATGAGTGCAAACGAGTGTTTCAGTAAATATTTTGTTTTGTAATTTATGATATTGTTGTGCTTATATCGTTAATGAAGGGTATATGCAATTCTCATTGTTTTGAGAACAATGCCTTACATAATATTAATAACATTCGTTACTCGAGTCGGCTAAGTACATAAAACAGGTTGTAGGTTACATATTATATACAACTTATTTAAATACAAACTTGTTGCTAAGTTGGAATATTTACTACAATCTACATACATAGATTTCGTAGAGTGCCAATGGAACACTATTTCTTATTTGGTCTTCCCCATAGATGCAATAAAAATGCATTTTCGCTTGGTCTTAAACTTTTCAAATTTTTTGATCTCTAAACCCACAGAATTGTAGTTCTGTAATTATAATAGTTTTTTCATCTCTTTAAAATCCGAAGGTACCAACCAGGACTTCATAAAATCACAACAGTCCTGACGTGTCAACTGCTAAGCATCTTAATTCAGTTCCTGTCTGACTTCAACCATCAATATTTGTTTTTTTTTTAAGTAAATTATTATGATATTATCAAGAAAACAAAATATCTACGAAAAAACCCAAAAGAATTACAGTTTCCTAATTTTCAAACAAAGATTTTCATCTCTTAGCAGTCTGGAGGTACCAGGATCGCATAAAATCACAACAGTCCTGACGACGTGTCAACTTCTAACGATCTTCAGTTTCCGGCTCCATAGTGACACGGACAAAAGGCTTTGCACGCAGATCCGTACTTATTCACGCTTCGAACAAAAGGGGGTCGGCACTTCAGTAAGCTTGCCAATGCGATACGCGGCTAGCCAGAAGTGGTGACATATTCTGTCACCACTAGGGAATTTTGATGAAGCTTTAACAGGGAGGAATGAAATGAATTTAATTTTATTCAGGCTATGGGGCAATGACCTGTGCTATTGCAGAGGATTAAATGGATGGTACACCATTAAACAATTTGAGATATTTTTATGTCACTACGAGGTTATCCATAGATTTCGTGTCGTGATACTCTAGTAGAAAAGACACCTATCCGCCTCTTATATAAAAGGGTAGGGTTCGAAAGTATCATTAAGAATATTCATATGGTCCTACTTTCTAATTTAAAATTATTATTTGAAACTTCTTCTTTTTTTTTTAAATAAACATTCGTTAAAACATTATTTATTTAATTTGCTATTGCCAATCCGCCTGGAGCAGGTATAGTGATCAATGCTCAAGCCTTCTCTGTATGAGAAGAGAACTTTGCCCTGCAGTGTATTAATATTATTGTACTGCAAAAGCAACTAGTGACCGTGAATTATTAGCGACGAAAAAATAATCAGCTTTATCAGAGAGGGATTTCAATTGCGTAACGGGAATATTTCTTAATTGATTTGTTAGAGAAGTGGTGTTAGTACATATTTATAAGTCTTGGCATATACCTATATATCCATCATCTTTCTTTAATAAATCTTCTTTCTTTAATAGCAAATACAAATAGTTTGTTTTGATTGAACCATTAAATACTGCAGTCTATTTTGAAACGCGTGGCGCATGTCACGTAATATGGCACGTTATTCCATGCTATGTATAATATTAATCACATTAATCACTATAAATAAATAGCAACCACCTGCGGCAAAGGTTACATACGTAACAATGATATCATTATACCTAATGTTATGTTATGAATACCTGCGAAATGAGTGTTTTTAAATGTACTTAACTAAAGAACAATCCTAACTTCGCCGGGATTTAAAAAACCAGTTTTTACAAAACTTCAAAAATCCTGTCTTATAGCTACTGAAATATGCACGTATTATTATAACATCCATACTAATATTATAAAAGCGAAAGTAACTCTGTCTGTCTGTCTCTTCTTCACGCTTAAACAACTGAACCGATTTGAATGAAATTAGGTACAGATAGTCTGGGACCCGAGAAAGGACATAGGATAGTTTTCATCCCCTGGGAACGGGAACTATTATTCCACGCGAACGAAGTCGCGGCCAAAAGCTAGTTATAACATAAAACCTTCTTATTGAATCACTCTATCTTTGTAGCGACCGGCAAAATAAGTATGAAAGCCTTTTTATGATCTGCTACCTACCACATAAATTATCTATCATACTTAAAAACCTCATAACTGTTGTGTTATTTCAAACTGAAACGACCTTTTGTATCTTTATGATACGACAATCATAAAGATAACCTACCAGCCTATACTAGGTGTATTTTTGGTCCTGCACAACCGGCTATCTCCGAGCGGGTTGAGCAAAACCAAAAATGCACCCAGTATAAGTTTTATTTGTATGTGTGAATAAACTGTTTATCTTTCTTTCTTCTTTCTAACTAGCTCTCTCGCAGTTACAACCGCTTTTTGTTACTGCTCGCTCCCCTAAGTCGTAGCGTGATGCATAGCCTATACCTTCCTCTATAAGTCAAAGAAACAAACAAAATCTACAGCTTTGCAATAACACTATAAGTATAAATATAATATATTATATAGATTTACAAAACCATACATTTCCACGGACTTGCCTGTACACTAAAATCTATAAACATTTATTAACGCAAAGTATAATTTATAACTTAATGTCAGTATTTAATGACAACAGTAATTGTGAGATGACTGTCTCATTTCACCCAATCATAGCTGTCACACCGTGTGGATAATAATGAAATTATTGCCTACTTATATGTACTTTATTTCATTAAAAACGTTTACATCAACCTTTGGTTAAGAGCTGAAGGTAATGTGTGAGTAACCGAGTTTTAATGTGAAGGGAAGAAGGTAATTTAAATGGCTGTCAAGTTCGAGACGCGGTCGGTTAAACGGTCCGTAATATTGGGCAAGCGTATTCTCACCTTCTTTGGGCACGTTTCTCGACGTGGAGATGTGTCCATAGAGCGACTGGTGGTGCAGGGCAGAGTGGAAGGTACCAGAGCGCGAGGAAGGTCACCCATGAGGTGGACGGACCAAATAAAGGCGGCAATGGAAGGCCCGTTGCACGAGTGCGCTAGACGAGCAGCCGTCAGGGAGTGGTGTAGGCGAGCCGTCAAACGTGTCACAAGAGGAGACTTACCACGATGACCACGACCGCTCTGTCAAGATTGTCACGATCAAGAAGAAGAGAATATTGGGCGGTCTGTCCACCACCGTTTTTTTTTTGGGGACTGGGAAATCATCCAATGATCAATCAAATCCAGTGCTGCGGGAGGGCGTGTCAGACTTTCACTGACTAAAACCTACTCATGTTCCTTTCGGTTGCCCTTTATGTTCCGGGGTCATGGTAGCTATTGTAAACATTCCGCAACCCTGTCCACCACCGTCCGTCATCGTCACGTCACCAGGAACGAGATGATGATGACGTAGACCAATTTAATTTGGCATCCTTCAGGTTCGAAACGTTGTTTATACTGTCTTCAATTTCAATTAGCTTCTAATTAACTTTACTTCTTCTGATCTAATGTTTAATGTTTTAATTTGAAAATGCCCTAAAACCTAAAAAATATTTACACAGATCGACCGACTAGCTACCAACTAGCTTTTGCCCGCGACTTCGTCCGCGTAGAATAATAGTTCCCGTTCCCGGGGGATTCCGGTGAAGAAAAGTACCCTATGTCCTTTTTCGGGTCCCAGACTATATCTGTACCTTTCATTCAAATCGGTTCAGTGATTTAGGCGTGATGAAGTGACAGACAGAGTTACTTTCGCATTTATAATATTAGTACGGATGAAAAGTCAAAATTCGCAAGCGATTCGCAAAGATCAATCCACCGATAACCCATAACATTTAATAAAAATAATTAATTAAAAATAAAAATCATGAACCATTAAAACAGACGTGGAAATAAAAAGCAATAATTAAAAGCACTGATGGCTCAGTAATTAGTAATGTCGGAAACCAGACAGTAGTCGTTAGTTTGCAGCCGGACTTGTTCTAATTTATTGAGTGGTACTATTAATCATCAGCTACAAAAGGTAGAATACAATACAATACAATAAATGCTTGTCTGTACTGACTTATTACTGGCAATGTTTCAACGTAGAGAGGTCATTGAACTCTTATTATCTCAATAATTGAAGTTGCTGGATTATTGATAAAGAGAATTATGGACATTGTACTTGTTATTGGTAATAATGAAGAGATTAATTCAATAAACCGGACAAAGATCACCTTGAGTAAAAGTGAGTTTGAGGTGAACTGTTATTCCACTAAATGTTAAGGGTTGAAAACTCGACTATTTACACACAGCTCACCATTTCCTCCGGTATTTAATGCGTCAGGAATATCACTACAGAACCATCCAAAGTGAAAATTACTAGCGATCCTCTCCAGCTTCGCACAGGTGTTACAAATTTTAGGAAATCCAAGTTTTTCTCTTCTACAATATGCACGTATTATACAATACATAAGCTTTCCTGTTGAAATACTCTACCTCCAAAAAAACCGCAACAAAAACCGTGCCTTTTGAAGACCTAAGCGAACATGGGACAGTTCGCAGAAATAGACTTACTTTGTAGTAATATTATACTAGGTGTATTTTTGGTCTTGCACAACCCGCTAGGAGATGATTCTACTCATAAAAACAAGCAACTTTTATTATAGAACCAAGTCTGAAATCTTGAAAAAAATATCAGACCATTATGGTCAGAAGGTCATTGAACTTTTGTTAGAAACAGCTGATATTTTTTATGCGATTTCAGAGTTGGTTCCATAATAAAAATTGTTTGTTTTCATGGGTACAATCATCTCGTAGCGGGTTGTGCAAGGCCAAAAATACACCTAGAATTACTTGAACATTTATGACGTATCGATGAAGACCTTATAAACACAAACTCTTATCTTTGTACAAAAGAGAAAACTGGTAAACAAGCCACAAGCCAGAGTTATGTTGTTGTGTAAATAAAACTTAATTAAACAAGCGAGGTCTGCGCGGGCGCAACCTTTAACGGCCTTATAGTACCGTGTCTCGGCCGCTGAGATTCACCCGGTCCGGTCGAAACAATTTTTTTTTTCAGTGGTTGGCGGACGATAACTTTTTAAGCTAATTTTGTGCAGTCAGAATGAAAAATCATTTCATTCTTACCGTACAAATTCAATTGGTTTAACTTTACTGTGTACTGTGAGAATGTCTGACCGTACAAAAATAGCATTAAAAAAGTTTCGTCCGAAATCCAACTTAAAAATTACTTAATAATAATTAACCGATTCGGTACCGGATCTATACTTAACTCCAGTACCGCCATTTTAGCTTCAAAAGGTGAAATAAACGTAGTCTTGGTTGTCTAAAGAAACACAATAACTGCATTTTAATGTTTATTAGTTTTAATATATTTATTGTATGCAAAATTTACAGACGAATAAAACATTAGTGTAACGGCCTTGTTGTGCCAATTATAACTCTTCACAGATAAATCAAAGAAATATATGAATATAAATACATTTAAGAGAAATCTATGTAAATAATAAAGTTGAATAGTTTACGAACCGCAAAAAATATCAATACTATAATAACTAATTGTTAGGTTATATTATATTTAGAAATCCGTAAGCTCCCCAAAGAAAATAAAAAAATAAATATAAAATAAATAATGATGACTAAATTACCTAACGTAGGCTATATTGAAATGAAATGATCGTCGAATCTTACACTTTTCCCCTAGTCGTTGAAAAAGTACAAACCTACCTTTTCTGTCGCTTCTAACCTCCAAAGAACCCTATTTTCAAATTATAATGACATTTCGCACGCAACGGCCACCATTGAGCCGTCAATTGAACAGTGAACACGATGCGCATACGCACCGGACGCGGCCCGTTATGCAGCCCATCGATCATGCGACGAACTTTGTTTATGTGCCCTGACCCTAATGAGGAGTATACATGTCTGTACCTGGCGTAATGACTTCATCATTTCTGTCTGTTGACACATGTTGAAAGTTTTGGGATTTCATGTTATTTTGTCATTTATAAAGTTTATAATTACTTACTTTAATTTTTAAATGATTTAATATTAGGTATTTAAACATACGATCACACGTGATTCGAAAGACAATAGCAGTCCGACAGCCGGCTGCCGCTTGGTCGTTGAAAGAATAATGCATATTGGAAGAACAATCTACATAAGTACTGCAATTCTTTTTTATACGTGTGTGTCTCAGTAACTAAAAAAATATTAAAATCAATAAATAATAATAATAAAATATTTCTTTTCGATAACTAATAGGAGAAATAGACTTTGATTTTATTACCAATAAGACTTTAAGCGTTAGTTATGGTAGGTTTTAATCGTTCAATTATCAGATACAACAATTTAATAATTATTAACCTAATTCCGTTCTATACCTACGTTCTTTCGAAGAATACCTTTCAAGCATGATCTTCCGTTTCTCTTAAATGAATAAAGCTTTAATTTCCACTTAACGACTCTAAAGGTTTAAAAGAGAATTCATTTCAGGTTAATATTGGAAAATAGAAACACAACCTATAATAACGGCCATGTAAGTTTAAAGCAATTATAACACTTTATTGACACGCAATTTGTCATTGAATTTACATTTGCAGTTACATTACATTACATTTGCACTTTATTGACACGCAATTTGTCATTGGTAGTGGTACATGCATGCAATGCAATTGTACAAAATATACAAAGAGGTTTTTATTTTTAATTAAGGAAGTAAAATGTCTTTAAAAAATAACGCAGTATTTAATAGTTTGTTACAAAGCTAGGATTCTAAATAAAACAATTTGCGTGCGCATGCGGCGCGATGCGTGGGCGCCATCAATTGGCCGCGCGGCTTCATCGCCCATGACGTTTGCTCTACGCAACGAGCCATCAAAACTGACGCACAAATAAACCGGTGACAGATGGAAAATTGCAATCTGCACTCACGACTTGAGGGATAAGCAGAGAGAATAATACACCACTCCTCGTTATTGTCTCTGCCTCAGAGTGGCCATTAGTCGCGGAATTTTATCGCGTTTATTGCTATGCTAACTTTTATGTCTGAAACATACGTTTGTGGGATGTAGAGAAACAAACGAACAGACATCATATATATTTAATGTTCGTTACGCGTAAGTGTTTCAATTAAAATGGCGCTCACCCTTTTTTATTTTATGGCCCAGACACCTAGTTAATTCTTTCAACAATCGAATTATAAAATAGTACTCGTACATTAGTAATAACATCAGTCGTAACGAGATATTTATTCAATACAAACATTAAAACTTTTCAATTAGGTATCCAAGAACGGCCGGCCAACAAATAAATCGATATCATTTGTTAAGAAAAAAATACGAAGAGTAAACACACATAACGATTCTCGAATCGATTTTGTGTAATGGTTAGTCGATTTTAATCGAGAGGTAATGAAAGAACCCGTCCGATAACGAGGTTAGTAGATTGAATGTAACTAGTTCGCAGACGAATAAAAATATTTGCTCGACACAGATGGAAATTTACGCGGTTGTAAATTCCGTATAAATTGTACCAATAGATGATTGGAAGCCCCATGAGCATCTATGAGCGTAAGATTATGATAACATTTCACCGGCACAGTATTATGAGATCGTCAGTATCAGGATATTGCAAGAAGGTTGATATAATTATGTCTTCACGTTTGCCAATCTATGTATGCAAGATGTCAGAGATGTCCGCCTGCTAATCACGATGAACTTTGCAAAAAAATACCTGTCGACTACTGTTATTACTTAAAATGTTATTTTGGGCAAAGTGCAATGCTGCGCCAATTACAACAGGCGTAGATTATGCAATTAATTAGAAAGCATGAAAACGCTAAAGAGTTCGGAATTATGCAATACCTTTCGCAGGTTCGGACGATTTAAGCAACGACGGAGGCGCCCAACACATTCTCATTTGTGCAAAGATTTACAAATAGAAATACAATCTACATATAAAAAACTGTTGATTTAATCCCACTTTCAACTGTTTGGAATCGATTGTATTGGATCAGAAACTAATTTTATTTAGGTTCTTTGTTGTATTACTTTGAAAGTCAATTTAAATTAGACGCGTTTTCTTTTATAAATAAATAATAAATAAATAAATAAATAAATATCCTGGGACATCTTACACACGGCCATCTGATCCCAAGCTAAGCAGAGCTTGTGTTATGGTAATCAGACAACTGATATACATACTTATATAATTTTTAAATACATACATATTATAGATAAATAACACCCAGACACAAAACAAACATTGATGCTCATCACACAAAGTTTGTCCTGGGTGGGAATCGAACCCACGACCTCTGGCTTAGCAGTCAGGGTCACTGACCACTAGACCAACAGGCCCGTCGAGTTATCAATCAATGAAAATGAAATTGAAATAAGAGAACTCAAGATAAAACACATACATAAACAAACTCAAAGGAAACATTAAATATTAATAGATTTCTCCAAACATATTAAAAAACATATATTATAAAGGTATTTTGTATTTACGTAACAATACATAACATATGGAAGATGTTAAACCATTGAACGCACGAACACGGCTCAACAGAGATGAAGACCCATCCACTTACATCATACCTATTAGGAGTAATGGCCACGTTTTAAAAATCATCTCTGATTACCGGTTATACAACATTAAAACAATTACTATACATCAAAGAGGAAACACTGTTGTCTTAAGAACTTATTAACTTGGCAGCTATCATAACATCTTTAATGCCGCTTGCAGCAAGATTGGCATTCAATTCAACAAAAGGTAATTTGAATGGAGTATTGTTTTTAGTCAAAACTTCTTCATTGCATGTGCACGCGATGTTACCTCATTCATTTTCTCCGATATCGGTCAACCAAGCCAAACTCAAACTTCGTGATACAAGAGGCAATTTGCATCAGATTAACAGTTGACGTATGGCCAAATTACGGTGTTACCAGACCGACCGATAATAATATATTCAACCGGATTTATTTACGGGGACAATGTGAAAAAATGTTTATTGTAACGGTATTCTTGATGGAAATGATAAAATATAGTCGAAGTTTGAGGCTGTGTTATGACACCCATTAATTTTCGACGTAATTGCTGGAAAGACCACACAAACTTGACGGTTGCAGAGAAATGAGAGAAGCTTAAGTTTGCGAAAATGAAGAAGAATTGTCACGGTTTATAGGTCAGTAGAACTTACAAAAGATATTTAAGTGCAATAATAATATATTGCCAGAAACAACAAAAAGATGAATCACGGAAGCAAACGTAAATTTCCGTAAAGAATTGAAAACGCTGTAAACAAGGTCTTAAAAAAAAACAGATACTTCATAAACATGACAAAAAAGAGTTGTTTTTAGAAACTGCGTGGTCGTGACTATGATTTACAAACATTAATTAAGCGGCATAGCAAACTGCAGAAGATTTAAACTGGATTGCCTTTCTTTTTGGACAATGGCTTCCCAAAGTGGGTCACTGCCGTGAATGGGGACAAAATATGACGTGGAATGATTGAGGAGCGGCAGACAGACTGCCCGTCGCTGGCTTTCACCATGATTGGTTACCAATTACCCGTCCAGATCCGACAGTTCGCTGGATATACGGCCAGGAAATTCGGAAGACGCTGTAATTAGTGGCGACCTCACGGATTTTAAATTTAAATATTATTCTGAGAATATATGGACCATCTCTTATTACACGAAATTTATGCATAATGCATTTCGTTGCAACCGTGTTACACACGTTAAATTTATAATTAATAACTTCAAAATGATTAATCATTTCAACTTTTGTTATTTATATCTGTCTGACTCTATATAGGCACTCATGTATATGAAAACACTTTTTGGGCATCAATTAAGAAACCTTGATGACTTTTAGATTCTGGGGACCAATTTCAATGCAACTAATTATTAAAGCGTTTCAATACGAGGTCGCCTTTCAAATTCTTTTAGAAAAATCAACAATTAAACCAAATCTTATATTTCATACAATGGGTATATCAGATGGGCGGCATGGTGTTGGGCCGAATTAGAAGCTATTGTTCGGGCGGTGCGGCGCGGGCATTAGGGGCCATTGTTTCATGCGCAGGCGCACGTCCAACGAGGAAGGATGCGAGACAAGAGAGACAGGTGTTAGGAGAACAGGTCAAGGATGATGGTTCAAAACATTAAACCATTGTTACAAGTACCATAGATACGAATGATATTTATAATATATGTTTAGTATTCCGAACAAATAACACAAGCCAAAAGGTTAGCAATAAAAAAAGCGTTAGACGTAATGCCATTATAAAATGACTGGCTTCTGACAACTTTGACTAATGACTGGATGTAAACGATCACTGGCCACATATGAAAAGATGAAGCAAAGGCTGATTGAATTTAAATCAGAGATATTACTTCCTAATTCAAATACAGATAAAATCTAAATGACGAGATAAGTTATACATCATACGAAATATTGTGTCCCAGAAACTTCAAAAGGTTAATATAATAAAAGTAATTTATAATCGTCCGTTGTTGGAACACGTTAGTCCATTCAGTTTCCTTAGAAATGGAGCAATAGATCTTATGGTCTCTGTCATGTAGTACGAGTATTATTATGTCAATGCAGTGAACATGGATGTAAAATAAGCATTTATCGCTGCGGGGGCCTTTCTAAACATCAAAGTTGTGTAAAATGGTTAATTTATTGACACTATCCTCCATACCTTCGCCCAGGGCTCGTTCGACAGGTGTCGTGTGTGGTTCAATAAAGTTCCTTACCTGTAAAAAAAAGAAAAGTTCTTTACGACCAATTACTCAAGGACAAATTGTTGTACTAGATGTTAAGAAACTTGGACCGGTTACGGTCAAAGTTTTACGTTTATTTATAGTGTCCGTTAACATATGGGGTTGAATAAACAAGTTTTAAGAACAATATTCAGTGTACAAACACGGGGAAGGGCGCGTCAAAGCGGCCGGGTTTAAGCTTTCGGAGTATAGTCCACACAGGGAAGACGTCGATGGGATGTATGTAAACAGGTGATCTGGAGCAGGATGCAATGAACTTTCAGGGAACACGACGTGTGGTCCAGTCAAAAGGGGTCCTGGTTACAGTGGTGTGTTTAGATAAAAACCAACAAAGTGTAACCGCGACAGCAAGCAAGCGTCGTAAAGCGGACGCCAAGCCGCCACCGCTGGCCATATGGCGGAAGTGGTTCGCATTCTTAACGTACGTTGTTAGTGCTACAGATACATCCACACCTATTAAAAAATAGGCGACACTAATGAGTAAATCCGACGTGAAAATTTCAACGAGAGGCCTTACAGGGAATTCTTTTTCTAGCGGTTTCTATCCACGCAATCTATTATTATGATTAAGCAAAACTGTAACAGTTTAGTTGCTACGTCAACCACAACTCACAATGGCTGAGCGAAACTAAAGTTCAAGGTTTGTTACTCTCTGTGCATTGTCAAAATAGATTTGCAGCAATTTATTGCTCTTTCCGCGTTCTGAGACCGCAGCGAATCGTACGGTAGACATGGAGGCAGTAATCAGTGATCCATTAAACGCCCATGCTGAAATTAGATACCACACACAATGGAAATAATTACACGGCGCTAAAGACACGGAAGACCTTCAGAATACAACGCTAAAGATTACATGGTACGCAAAAATATAAGATAGTCCTACCATTTGTGGTGATAGAAGCTGTTTTAGGACGAAGGGAGGTGGAATAACTACATTTAGAAGGATTGTATTCAAATTCTACGAAATTAATTCTGTGAAGCTAACGGCCAAATACGGACAGTTTTTGTGTGTGGACCCTTGGAGCGTTACTAATGTTATTCGCAAAGGGATCGCTCGGTTATGGCGAAGGTCGTAGTTTTTTAATGTCGTCTTTAATGTCTCGGTGGAAGAATTTACGATAGGTAGTAACTTGGCCCGCACACCAAAAATGATGGGACATTACATGCAAATTGTTATACGATAAGGGTCTTTATTGCTTGGTGGATTGATGTTGATTGACCTTGTCGAATGATTTTAAAAGATCTCCTAACAAGATAATTTACCATTATAGAATATTTTTTTTTGCAATAAAAGGTATTTAGAGCAGATGAAACTGCGAAGTCTTGGATTGTACTGCTGCACCAACAATAGTAATTGTTGAAATTTACGAAGATGGAGCTTCAAAAGACATCAGTTCCAAATCTAGAGCAAGTACATCATTATCTTAATTATATACTCGAAACACGAGAAGTAATTTTAATTGTTTGAGAACGATAGCGTGTGGGAAAATGGCGCATATTGTATTTTCTAACAAGTTCTAATATAATAACGTACTAACTTATGCGCATAATACATGTGTACATAGAATTAATTTGTTTAAATATAAGTACTGCAAGTTACAACCGAGCTGGAGGTCGTAGAATACATTAAGAGAATGATTCCGAAAAAGTATTCTTAATTACCTCTAATGTGCATGGTAAACACGATATACAATAACCACGTTATTAAAATGCTATGTATTAAACAGGACTAAGTAAATTACACACATATACTTGTTAATATGAGCGAGGATTAACAGTTCAAGTTAAAATGGTTGTTATACAAGTTGAAAGTGATTCTGCATCAAGTAGAGCTCTTAAATATAATTGCGATGCGTTATAATAAGTCATAATCTTTTATTACTAAGGACATTCACAGAGTATCATTATCGTAACGTAGCCGGTATTAGTAATAATTGTCAGTGCAGCAGACGACAGTACAATATCATCACGGATGTGTATTTAATTGTTCTTGTAACGACTCTCATACATATTTCACTTGGTTTGCGACCATAATAATGGTTAATAATGGTTAACTAGATTTTATGTTAAATTAGTTTAAGTGCATCATGTTTCTTGGAATGTATATTATTATTCATATACGATAGACGTAAGATGTTCCGCATGTTGATTAGAATATGGAGACGCCAGTGTTATTATGAAATTCAATCAGAATTAGATTAAAATTGAATTATTATTTGATATAGTAAGTTTAATCTTTGAAACAGATTTAAATATGATTGAAGCATTTAAAAATTTGCAATCAGAGGATCTAATTATGTTAGTAATTTTGTTATGCAGATGGTACATTCTGTCGGTAATTCGTCATTAAATGTCGATGTTAGGAAATACCAATTATATAGTTCAACAAGATTATAAGATGAAGTAAATATTGTTTTTAGTAATAAAGTTGGACTTAATTATAGATATCATAAAGATAGCAAAGAAGTTGAAGCTATCTAAGAGTCAGAGAATCACATAAATCATTAATCAAAAAGAGGATATCGCAAATAATATTAATCACTTAGATTAAATGAAACATAACTTAGAAATCTAAGCAGATTTCCAAGTTAAGGCCCATGTAGATAATCAGAATGTGTTCACGCAGTAAAGAATAGTTTGTTCAGAACACGCGCCCCACCTAATTCCCACAACACACAAATAGCAACAAAAGCTGAGCATAAATAAGAGCGGCAGATCTATATCGCAAATCTTAAAGGGAGCGGCGGACGAAGGCCGCGGTCTAGTCACGTTTAGAAAGACTCACAGATATCATATTGGTCTCTGGTCCAATACCCAGCACCCAAGGTTGGTCGTGACTTACGCCAAAGGTCAAAGGTTGCAGCGAAAACCGAACGCGTTCTGACAGTTTGACGTATGTCGTAGACAAAGGTTAATAAATGAAACGGTATCGTGCAATCAAATTTCGAAATGTTTATTGATATGATATGATTTGGATATTTGCGAAATGATCTCAGCTGTTCGGCTCCATTTCTATTGGTTGGTGCAGATTTTGATAATCAACAGACTTTAGATTCTGCTTGTATATTTCCACTAGTGCATTACTATCGGCCTAAAATATGTGTGCTATTAGTTTTCTCATCGTCATTGAGTCATCTATCTCAGACCTTGAAATGTTTTATTTAAGCCGGAGGTCATTCATCACAACTCGCAATATTTCCTTTGGCATGATGTTTTTTGTTACCACTATCGTAAAGTAAATGAACTCTTCAGATGTTTGGTCAAGCATCTCGATGGCAAACGGACAAAAAGCACCAAGACTGGCTGTGAATCTAATCGATTATGATCGCTCGAGACGTTTCAACCATCGTCTTTGTTTCCTATTATCGATTGCGCAACATCGATCATTGATTCCGATAAACAATGATCATTATATTTATAAGGAGCATTTTGTTTAGCTGTCTTTTTCTCTGGTAGGTTATTTTAATCCGTGTATTTGACTTTACAAGTCGTACAAAGGCGTGCGTCATAACTCAATAGAGTTGTTCAATCCGGGCACCATGTTTTACAATAATTAGAATTGTCAAAGTAATAGGCCGTGTTCATGGAAATTGATATCGTACAAAGCACGAACTGGTTTATGGTTCAGGATAATTTGCTTACTGTAATGCAAAATAGAAAGACCATAAAGGAATTATTGTAGAAATAGTTTTTGTCCATAACTTTGCCCTGTGAATATCAATAGTGAATGCAAAGTTATGGGAACTGAACCAACATGCGAAATTTCACTTTAATCAGATTGGTATCAATTGTTGTTGACAAATCGATTTGGCCCGAACGTACAAACATTACAAAAAATTGCTTGTTGTAACATATCCCTGAAAAACCCCTTTCTCTTGGATTTAAGTTTGCTATTTACCTATTTCCATCTTAATGATTTAGCCGTAAAAGCATAACAGACCGACAAAGTAAATTTCGAATTTATCAGTAAATATGGGCGTGTGAATAGAAAAATAAGAATGAAAATGCTGACGAATTGAGGGCATTTTGTTCCTGTTGAAGTACTTGTGAGTAAAACATAAGTCGACGCTTGACATCGCTATCTATTAGGTGTAACGTGTAAGTAACAAACCTTGTTACAGCGAGACTCATTAGCGAACCGGAAACGACGAGGGGATGTCGCGAGCGAAAATAAATTTGAACGAACATGCGCGGGCGCAACGAATGCTTAACGATCGTGCTTTGTTCAATTTCGGCCGTTAATTTCCAGCCTTGTTTCTCTATAATCAGTTACTTAAGGCATTTTCATGTAGGACAGACAGCATCCTGCCTTTGAAAGAGCATGAACGATTTAAACTAGCTATATTTATTCCTTAAGGTTGATATAGCTGTATATTATCTTAAAAGAATTCTTTTATTTTCAAAGAGTCTTCAAGGATAAAAAATGTGCAAGTAAAACTAGTTACCAACAAGTTTATTGAGGACAACCCCCAATAAAGATGCTCCTTCAATATTTATAATATCTGCAACATGTAAACAAACAAGAAACTATGGCCACAATGTTCAGTTAATCCTACTTTATCTATGCATTCTGGTCATTATTTTTTTCTCCTACAGTGTGTGCGTATTTCGCGGGAGATAACATAATCTGGCGGTAGCGTGCGACAGGTAGTTTAATTAAATTTATCGCTCGGCCCGTGCCGATCGGCCGATGTTATCGGCGATCGCGGTAAATGAGAGCAAAACAATGCGCAAGAGCAACTGCGGTAGGTACACCCGATAGTACTGCTGCACGCACTATTGTACATTATAAAACGGGACCGTGAAGCTTACAATGTTTTCGAATAGATGGCCATACAATGTTTAAATTATGTGCCGACGGTATCAATGGCTTTAATTAACGCGATTGAATTTCAGATTGGTTAAGGTCATGCTTTGATTAAAATACCAACATTTATTACTCAGGTGGCCTTATCCCAGCCTAGCGCTAGTTAGCAATTTTCAATAGAGTCAAATGGCCAATTAGACGGTTTCTTTGAATCCACTCATTAAAATTTTCATTGCTCTTATCATAAAAACAAATCATGACACCTAAATTCCTGGGCTTCTGTGGCACACACCTCGCCATTCACGCACATCTCACGCGCGTACGCATCGTTTCTAATTACCGCAAGCGGATTCGCCGCTTTTGTATTTCGAACGCGGACAAACACGCGGCGCAGGCGCTTCGCAAACTGGAGCGTGCGAACACCAACGCCAGCCGCTTATGGTAAGCGCTGATAAGCAACGCGTTCGTGGCTCATCACTAATTACCATGCCCTAGGGCCAGCGTGCACTCCACAATGAGAGGAAATACAAACTGTCTTGTGCAATAAAGTACAGTCGTTGCTTGTCCGAAACAGTCACATAATGCAAGCTTTGTGGGAATAATGAATGGCATGGGCGGAAGTAGAAAGTAATTGAATAATGAATAGACAACACAAAGTCGGTGATAAACATAATAATAAATAAATAGCCTCCCTTTCTAATCTACGACTGACACAGTGTACTTGTATACTATATCCTTATGACGAGTAAGTCGAAAATCAAAACCATTGTTGAAACATTTCAACACGGTTAATAGTTATTTTGTAATTTTCATGAAGTTGTAACGATCCACATTGACATCTATACTCAGTTATCTGTACACAATAATATAGCATTCAATAATTTTAACATAAAGTTGTGGAAAGCGCCGTTAAAATACGACATCCTGTATTAATACTCAGGCCGAAAGATAAATGCGTTAGTTAGTATATTCTCAGTCTTTATGCCTCGGTAGTTTGACAGTTGTGACAGTAATGTTATCGATGTATAGATAAATAGATAGTATAACCACAACCATACCATATTTAACCTTAATAAATAAACTAGCATCAACTCGCTTCAAGTTTTTGCTACCATCCTCAAATGCAGATGCATCAGATTTGTCCCGACTCCGGAGGTTTTTGTCCGCCATTCGTCCGCGGTTCATTCGTTCAATAAGACAATTGGAATGAAACCTGAATGGTCGGGTGACTGGTCACGTTTTGTGGAGGAAGCTCCCGTCATTAGGGACTATTAAGAAGGCTCATGTAATTGCTTGTTAAGTCGCGACAAGGTCGGACTCCATGCTTGTCATTTCTTTCTATTATTAGACGGCTGTAAATAAAACCATTCATTAAAGTGGTGCTACCTCAAATTTTTTTTTCAGTGAAGTATTTACGTAGCTTTAAATGTGGTTGTTTACTATGTACACATTCCAATGTGTACAGATGTTTTTTTGCGTCTAGGCAAATTAATGTTAAACTGGGAGAACGACAAACTTCCTCAATTGTTAAATGACAAAACGCGATCCGTTAATTGTTACGTTTTTTTAGACTGTAGTCGTTGCTTCTTATTTTTTTTTTCGATTACGAGTACCAACAGTATACGCACTCGAAGTAGCAAAAATCAATTTTCAACAAAACCACATAAAAATATTACGTTTTTCTGCATCATTTTTTTATGCTCGTGAAGTAATTTAAAGCCCACCACTACTATCAGTTATCTATATTTTCCGCAACTAAATTGGTTGGCTCTAAAATAATTATCTACAAGAAATTGATTTTTTGGGTGTAACGAACTTCATTGTTATAATGTTGAAAGAAGATGAATTTTAGCAATCAATTTTCTGCCAACAAATGACGTTATTATAACCTTAATGGTGAATTTGTTAAACGACGCGAAAAAATTATTACGTTGACTTGCTCAAGGTAGACGAGCCCTTGAGTTTAATTGAAAAATCGAGAAAAGCTGTATCAGAATAAATATGGTCACGTAAGATTTACTTTAATTTCTGTATCTTGTTTTATTTGTCCTAACCTGATTCTTCAACATAGAGACTAAATGCAGAATATTGTCTAAATCATTGTCTGTTGGAAATTTCAGGGTGTATACAAAAGGTTAAAACCGTTGTATCGAAATCTGCCATTTTCAAAGTATCTCCGAAGCTCTGCACCTCTAGACAAATGTCATTGTAGAATAAAGTTCGATCCGAGATGTCAAATTACTTAGGGTAAGCTTATGACAATCCCACACATTAAACAAACCTATTCTACTCTAACTTCAGTGGTGCTGGTCAACAACTCGTTATTATTTAGAACTAAGATGCCTCCACCACACACAAACCCTCACGCCAAATAGCAAATAAAGCTGGTTATAAACAAGCCCTAGAGTACTTCGAACACGGACACAGCTAGCATCCATCAAGCATTCCTAGGAACATTATGACGAGAACATACTCCGTATTGTCTGTCGCGTTGTTCCACAATCCGGCTTGTGTACCACTGACCTAGCAATGCACTTCACTTGTTTTTGCATCGCTTTGCTTTTATGTACGTACTTAAAGTACCTACTAGATAGAGGTATAGAATCATATATTTTGCAAATAAATAACTAGTACTTAATGTAACAGAAATAATTAAAACACTCACAGTTCATATTATTTATCTGCGACATATTCCTCTATAAACCTGGTTGTACTTTAATGAAGCGTCGTTCGTAAACGCATCATTCCGGGTGTAAGGATCTCATAAATAACGCCTTACAAGTGTTCATAAAAACTTCACACCTATAAACGATCCATAAATCCACCTGTCATTGTCATTTCGTACTAATTAAAGCGGGACACTCGTAGTTATAGATCGTATTAATTATAGAACTTTAAAGTAATGGTCACGGCCACAAATGAAAGAGATGTAATTATATGGATGACAGATATAATAAGTAAACCGTCTTCGTAAACGCACTAAACTTGTTTGTCATATACTCACGATTTTGACAGCTGTCATTTTGTATCTGTTGCGGCTCAGCTTTCTTAGAAACCCTGAGCTTGTGTTTTTAAGACATTATTCTTTAGTCCTATAAGCGTGAGACAGCAAAAACATAAAAACAGTCACTTAACTCCACCCAAGAGCCAAAACAAAAGGTTACACGCCCTCCATGGAGCATTAATGGACTTATAATAACAAAGACCATGAATAGTAAACGATGTTCACATGGACGCTCCCGTGGATAATGTGGACAGTCATTAGCAAACAGGAAGCGACACGGCGAATTATCGCTACTTCCATGGGCTAATTGGAGAATCTGCTACTCCTACCTACAACCTTAAGGTATGTCAGAAGTGTGTACCTTGAAGTCAGCTTGTTTGAATATTCAGGCTGTGTTGTACTTGTAACAGAATACTAAAGCCAATGTGTGGAATTGCAATGAGAGAGCCGCTTTAAGGATAAATCGTCTCACATCGGCTCGCACTGGCTGAAGGCCTAGAGTCACTCTAGGCAGCCACAGAATTGAGTACGACTATTCTGCCAAAATTTGATGGGGTTGCCTTCACACCAATGCTAGGACGTAGCTTATTATACTTCAATTCACAAAGGTAAGATGTTACAGAAAAGTCCGGAAAGTCCATAAACCCCAGAAATAATTAAAAAATGATCAGTCTTGTAGAGTTTAAGGTCGAAATTATTGTCTTCACTATCAATCATCGTGATGAACGTTCAATACTCACTGAAACAAAATGCACGTAAATAATCTCCATTACAAGTAACACGAGTTTTAATGCCAATAAATACCAGCGAAGGGCCACGCTCCAAACAGCGCGCTGCGCACACGCCGCGAAAAAGTAATCTTTATTTAATTAAACGCTTTAATACATATCAATGCGGCAGATAAAAATGGCGACCTTTCGGGAACAGGTTGCATGAACCAGTCAACGACTCGTGTCTATCGCGAATTATTGGAAAAAAACGTACAATCTATCGCGAATTATGAAAAAGGATTCTTAATGTGAGGATATCATTAAGAATTGAGGGCATTCTACAGAATGTTACTTAGAATGTTAGCTTTTGAACACATGCACATGACTGTAAGAATTGGAATAATGGATGCTAAGTGATGGTAGGCCTCGAACTGAATACCAGCTGCGTCCCACGGCGCCAACGACGACCTCGCACACTTACCGCCTTCCCCACTTGTAGTAACTGAGCTCACAGCTTGAGAGGAACTCCTAGTGCGGATGATAAAACATAAAACTAAAATAGCACATCTTAGTACTAATAAAAGCTGGTGAACCTTTACAGCCGCTAAATAGCTAAACTAATTAGACTACATATTAACGATCTGTCATGGAGCAACATTCTTTCACTTTAGTGCCATTATAAATATGTCTAATATAACTGCAGCTAGTTAGCTAGTTACTTTCGAGAGACCCCGATACTTTATGCGTTGCAACTGGTTTCACTCAACACAAAATATCTCCACACATTTTAGATGGCATTTGGGGCGCGGATCGTGACTGCAAAATGACAAGTCGTGGCATTCTCAAAGTATTTTTCACCTTTGCGAAAGGAGTCGTGATCGGATCGGTAACAATCGTAGTTCCAGGCGGGCGATCTAATCGAAATAGGTCGTTCATACGTTCTGTGCAGGCGCACGGCGCGCTTGCGCAACGCGAGCTGAAGGGATTTACTGTTCGAAAGGTCGTATAGACAACAATAACAAGAATATTGCACGTGAATATCGCTCACGCTTTGCATTGAATAGAACAGGACTTCCAACACAACCAATTAGGATTATAGTTTACAATTTATGGCCAAAGATAAGTTTCTAATCAGCTGTCTACTGACAACTGATAAGGTCTGACTATAACCATTTGCAAACACACAATATCTTTGAACACAATAATTCCCATGAATGGTCCTTTACCGGTAATCAAGCTAGCAGGCGGTGGCAACGGTCCCGGGTGGTTGGACTTTACCTGATCTGTCAGTGCCTCTGTCAGCGAGTCAGCACCAATCCGGTTGTTCTTCATTAACATCGGCCACGGCTTATTTTTAGCTCGGCCGTCCGCTATCGTCCAGCGTTTTTGCTACGAGCCAGCCGACATGCCTCTGCCGTAATTTTATAGTTCCGGAGAAACGGTTAAGGGAAGCGACATACGCACTTAAACGCTGCTAATTATTTGTTAAATGCGCTCGATGGCGCCATTATGAAATATATGTGATGTTGGGAGCGGTTTGTGGGAAATTAAGTTTCAGAGTTACGATCCTGAAAGACGTTTATTGATCATTAATCGTGGTGGTTTATGGAGGCTTCTATCGAGGGCTGTATATCAGGTCGGTTGTTTGTTACATGTTGGATGCTCTGTATCCCTTAATGTCTTCGTTTATTGAGGGTCGTATAAGGATCCTGATACATTAGCACTGCGACGGTCTCCAGACTTAATACGCTAATGTGTCCAATGGCTAACAGGGGTTCCACGAAGGTACATATGGTAATACCTTGTCGGAGACACAACAAAGGGCACAGTCAGGCTGTTCTGGTTGCACAATGTAACAACAACAATACCGTGGCGCCGACGAAGCCCTGCGCGTGCGCCGGATTTATTACCCTTTACGGATCCAAGAATAAGGAGGAGCAGAAGGCTAATTGCGTATTTGTGTAAGAACTTTAAAGTCTGACAGGATACGAAAGACTCCAAGGCTTTAGACACAGAATTGGTTAAAACTAATCTTATAGCTATAAAGCGGATTCTGAAACTACGAATACTTGTTTCAAATAGTAGATAAATACAATAATTATAATCATGGCAACAGTACTCGCAGTGAGCCTTCTAGAGCAAACTTTCACGGAACCGCTGTCGCGCAGCAAGCTTCACCGCTTCATTTGCGTACATCGACTCCATTAAGCGGATATTATGACATCCACCGTTATTGTATACGATACATTCGTTAGCAAAATCAGATTAGCTACGCCGAGTAAAATGCCAACCCGGCGATACAGGAGTTGAGAAACAATGGGTTGTGGACGTGGTGTGCAATGTAGATATTAGTAATAGGTTAGCGGTTGGCGTTTGCCACGGAACGATTGAGTCGAGTTATTCCCCGTATGTGTCTTTTTAAAAGGGATAAAAATGTGTGTGATGTATGTATGTCCGTGTATGGCGGTGGGCGGGGCGGCGGCGAGGGTCTTTCGCATGAGTCAGGCGGTGTCAACTCGTGGATGTGATTGAAAATGTTATTCTACACCTAGCCTGTTGCTAGGGGTTACCCACAAAACGAGGGGAGATACTAATCGGATATTGCCCGATAAGTCAAATATTGTCGGGAATAAAAGCTGTCCACAAGTTGTATCGTCCGCAGAGATCAGATCAGATGCATGCGTAATGTGAATTGTTGGAGCCCATCAAGATTAGTCCATTAGCATAATAACTGAGATTTCGATGAATTTTGTTTAACCTTTCGACGACCAACCATCAGCCAGATGTCGGGCTGCTATTGTCTTTCTATTGTGTCTCGAATTACGTGTGTTCGAAGGATTTATGAGTGATAGAATAGGCTACATTACATACTACGATTCAGGGGGTCGAAGCAGTCCCTACCCAAAGACGTAACTTAAATAAGAAAAACCGCGAGGCACCGCAAGTAATTCACTTTAAAGAACATAGTTTACATATCACGACACAATAAAGGGCCATTCTAGAGTAATAAAGCATGGCTAAATTGTAAAAAAGTACACAGTAGTCGTTATTAAAGGACAAAACAAACGGTAATGAGTAAGTAATTGGTATAAACGCGCGTATTCAGACATTCTCACGGCTGGGACAAAAAGTCACACACTTGAATGAAATACGGGGTAAATATGGATAATAATGATACGGTGTGCACCGAGATTGAGATTGCTTTTTACTTGAAAAGCGTTGCGTACCGCGGGTTGTCATTGTGACATCTGCGTTAAGAAAGCTGGGGCAATCCTAGTGACGGGTTTTGGACGTAATGGCGAATGGAAAGGAACTATTTTGTTGATGAAGTCTGTTTTTGCAATAGTTTTGGTTTGTACTATTTGGGATTTTGATTTGTGTGTTTTGTCTAGTAGTGAATGGACTGCTTTGAATGAGATGTGTCTAGTCCAAACTTTTTCCGTTTCCATCAGACGTGTCATTTGTCACTTTCAGGTTATTAATTTAAATTAAATTACAAACTTGATAACGTAAATATCACACGATAATTTTCAGCATCTTTTATAAACTCAAAATTTACAAAAAAAGTTTCAGGAAACGCTATTGTACTATTAATTTAATTTATTACCTACCTTTACAATTAAAAGCACATATTCAAGTACATCTAATGTATCACGGCATCAGGTGACGGCTCAAAACAATAGGCGTCGCGGACGTGACTCAGCGGCCTTGCGCGCTTACCCCCCCCCCTCCCCCTTCTCTCGCGGCGCGGCGCAAGCGCATCATTTAACGCATTGTGTTTTATTGAATAAAAGCTCGTTAACTGCCGTAATTCCTATAAGTAGCTGTTAATGCCGCCTATTGTTGTTCTGCGCTTTTTGTGTCGGAAAAAAATAACAACCGATTTTGTGAACATTGTTTTTGGGTTGGATTAAGCTCTCTAAGCTTAATCTTAGCTTATTAGATTGAGAGTTTGTAGAGACTTAGGTGTTCGTATCAGTCAAGTAGAAATAGATACCTACTAAAAAGTCGGTATTATGTTATTCTTTATCGAGAATGTTTAACTAGCTTTGACTCAGAGTAGTACTATATCTACGTAACTAGAGCATATGCGCAACGCAACATTTAGCATGATTATTTAGTATAATCTTTTGCTAGGGCTTCTCGGGGTATTCCTCGGAGCGCTCCTGGTTTTGAAGCGCTCCTAACGAACGCTCCTAAAATATTCCGCAAGCGCTCCTGTTGGGAGCGCTTAGAAAATCAAAATAAAAATATTATTATTTCATTCCTCGAAGCGCTCCTATGACGGAACATAGAGAAGAGCATGAAGTGTCGTAACAATTATATCGATAACTTTCGACGGCTACTAGTTGCTTATTAAACTAGAAATAGCTAGAATAACTGAATAGTAAAAATAAAAGCTTTGATGAAAAGTACCAGGGTCGGCAGAAATTGCCAGGAGGCAACTAAATGATCTCATATAAATTGTACACAACGATTAAAGTCTACAATTATTTTGTTATTATTCACTATAACGATCTTATTATTTAAGTAATTGTTTTTATTACCAAAATGTAGTTATAGATATTTAACAGTACATTAGCCTATAGCTATCAGGAAACAGAAATGAACTAGAAGTAATTTCTTATGCGATACTACTCAACTTGTATATTATATAATATAGTTTTAATAGTTAACTTTCATGTTATCCCTTCTTTCATATCCATCCCAGGGCTTAAAGTTTCCATTATTGACCCGTCGAGTGGAAGTTCATATTTTATTTGTAGATTTTAGTACTCACTAACTGAGGCTTTTTACTAGTTTTGAGTTTAGGTGACTCACGGTTTACGTAATTTTTTTTTTTGAAGTTTTCATATTTCCATACAAAATGTAAATATACGCCATTTTTTAGTTAGATAAATTGTCAAAGTAAGTAAATGTCAAATTTGGACGTTTTACGTTTCGTTCACCGCGGAGGGTGATTCGTTCATTTTTATCATGTCTTTTTAATACAATTATATTTTGAAAACTAATAAGGATCGTCAATCCGAGAGCGATCGATCAAAATTTTAGGGCGCCCCGACTCGGACAGGTTAGGTTAGAAGGAGGTGGGGGGTCGGACGTGAGCGAGCGAAGCGAGCGAACAGACCCCGCCACCTCCTTCGTGGTTATTTTTTTTTAAAACCACCAGAAGTAGGAGCCCCGCGAAGCGGGGCTCCGTCGAGTTATCTTTTTTAGAACTTAGAGTGAAAAATAATTAATTTTACACGAAAAATCCTAACTTAACTCAAATTTGACGTAAATAACCTCAAATTTGATCATCGATTATCTCGGTAACCATGGGGCCTCCAAAGTTGGGAGTGGTATGTGGGGGCTTCCCCCAACCCCCCCCCACCCGCCCCCACCCCCACCCCGGTTTCGACGGGGTCATAATGGAAACTTTAAACCATCCCAGCAATAGGTACCATAGATTGATCATAAATTAAAACCAAACTTTTCACTTTTCGCCTATTTTTTAATAAAACAAACTTTTCTTAGTACACAACTTCATGGACGTAGACGCACTTGCAACTAATGAGTTTAGAAGACAAAAAATGGCGTATTCGATGTAAACTAGTTCGGAAATGCTCGGCTGCATCGGAATTCACTCGGTAACGAGGACCAACGCGACTAGGATAAAAACAGGGAAGCGGGGTGACAACAGCGGCTAGTGTCTTGTTCACTAAGTACGTAGTTCCAGTCATTTGTGCTACCCTAGTAGTTTAAAAAAATAATAATTATGATAGTTGAACTTTAAAAACGTCGATATCGATATACGTTTCTTACAAATTCTTCATGCTCTGCCCTAGGGTATCGTCACGTCATAGGAGCGCCTTCGAGGAATGAAATAATAATATTTTAGTTTTGATTTTATAAGCGCTCCCAACAGGAGCGCTTGGCGGAATATTTTAGGAGCGCTTCGTTAGGAGCGCTTCAAAACAGGAGCGCTCCGAGGAATACCCCGCTTCTCTTGCCCTATTCTGACAAAACGGAAAGCAGATACTGCAGTTTGTGAAGCCTAGGCCTTGGCAAACTTATTTAGATAAGACCGCTTTTGTTTCAGCTTCAGAAAAGTACCCTTATCACCTTTTAACAGGAACATAGAAAGCGTTTGTTTTCACTATGACTGATGCCCGGTACAGCTGCATGCGCAAGCGCCGATACGGCACGTCGCGTCATGATCCTCGCTCAGCTGATTATGATAACATGATAAGACATTCGTAACCCGTTGGATAATAATAATACGTGAATAATTAAAGTTGTGATGTTATAATTAAATTGTGTGACAAACAAGATTCTGGTTGTCTGCCAAATCTGTAAGAAATCTGGCTGGGAAGCCAGGACACTTTATTTTCTTAAGTACAGCTTAAATCTCGAGTATAAATCCCCCATCATTCAAATTCCATCCAAATTTATTGTTGTTGTTTTTATCACTTCATTTTGTAGCGCAATAACTAACGACACACCAGAGGTTAAATGGTCTCAGAGAGACAAAGATGATAAGCTTCATGTGCCCAAAACTACACCAGAGCCTTCATCCTTCAAGGTACAATTCTGGCAAGTAAAATAAACGCCTTTTGCGGCAGAATTAGGCAGGTTAGAGCGCCTTTCTAGAAGCTCTACTACGGCTTAAGTTCAGACAAAAAATCGAATATTCCCTTGTTGCTATTATTCTTCCTTGTTCACGTACATTTTTGAATACAAAGCACCCATCATCATCGTATTCGGATACCGTCACATTTGCTAAAAGGCACGCTTTTAGCCAAATGTGACGCTTTCCGACTAAAGCTCCGCGAACTGAGTGCGTTCCTCCTGTTCGCATTAATCCTCCTCCGACCGCACCCTCATCATTACTACCCCTACAGACAAATGAGTTCTTTATTTGCATATGTTTGAAAAAAACTCCTTTGAGGGGACAGTTTTTACTTTTTAATCCATACAAATGTGCATGTCTGTTTTTCACGGCAAGACCACTGAACCGATTTGAATGAAATTTGGTACAGAGGTAGCCCACAACCTGAGAAAGGACACTAGAAAGATATTATCCAAAAATCCCACATCAGAACAGGAACAGCGCCGGTAAACCGCGGGGGACAGCTAGTAAGAAATAATCAGAGGAAAATGTTTCCGACAAGCTAAAGGCATTCAGAGTCGAAACTGGTTTTGAAAACTATAAAAACAGTAACTGCAGTTTAATATCGTGTCGAGTTAAATAAAAAGTATGCCGGATGTGCAATGCGTGACGTAATTGTACATTCCAATACGCGAGGGTTACATCACGATCCTGCTGCAGAACTGAATGCAATCAGCTAAAAACACACCGATACAGATATTCAAATTCATAATTTCATACTAATATTAAAATGCGAAGAGAGTGACGTTTTCTGGCTACATCATTGATTGGATTTAGATGAAATTTTGTTCGTAGCGACTCTTAAACCCCAAAGAAGGAAAAAGGCTACTTTTAATTTGTGACATAATGAGTGTGATCAAGCGGACAGTCGCGGTCAAAAGCTAGAACTACCTTAGAAGTAGACTAGTTGAAAGACATTTCTTTACTAACCACGATTACATTTTACCGTTTACTTAAATTGTATTTAATGACATTTATTTTCAGTTTAACCAAAAGGCTGGTTAAGTTACGAGTGTAAAAACTTAAAAAGTCAATACAAACATTGGGAAGTGGCGCCGGAAAACACTAAAACGCGTCGCCTGCCTTCTTATTCACACATTAAAAGCTTTTAATCATGACGAAAACGACATAAAATAAAACAGTCCCTCCCGCAGTCGTTTAAAAGATTTATTTTCACACATTCGTACAGCCAATGCATGCTATATCTTTTGCGTACTTTAAATGTAAATAGTAAATTTAAACACAAGAAAACAACAAAGAAACTACATGAAAAAGTCGTTAAGACACTTAAGAGAAATAACAATGTTTGTTTTAATTAAATAAATAGTAAGGGAACAGAAAACATGAGAACAGTCTCATCATGTTAAAAACTTCATGGATATTACACCAAACATCTTTCAAAGTCTAGAGTAGACGAGGGACTTTCCAATCCATAGAGACAGAGATAAGAAATTTCTGAATCACAATGACTGTCAAAGATACACTTAGTAATCCACTTAACAATGACTTCATACCCAGATTGGTACATAAGACGACGACAGACGAGACAGATACACAAGTAAATAGATGTGAACAAAAAAATCTCAAGATAAACGATAATACCACTGAAATATTACAGGCGTGACTCCAAGATTAAACTTCAATAGCTGTTGACAATGTTGTTACAAGTTCGTTCGACCATGTGGGTGTATTCCGTCGTGGACTTAATTAGAATAAGCTTTGTAGTAAACAATTTTTTTGCGTGTTTAATTTAATAGCAGCTATTTTGATAAAGAATTTCTTTTTTGTAGACAGCTTTTCTAGAAACTATGGCGAATTCGGAGCTGAAAAACCTCAGATTGTCTTAATTTAAATTAAAACATTTAATTCCAAAGTGTTCTGTCGGCAATGTTATTTTAAGTGGTAAGATAATTCCACTTAAAACAAAGGTATTCGATTACTCAACAGTTGGTCCATCTGACATTGTAACACTAGACTTGATAGTAATGCCGCACATGTCACACAAACGACCGTCAAGAATGTTGAATTACTGCATTATACAAACAAACATCTCCCTACAAATGCATCGGACTGTCTCAAAAGCATGGCGCCAACGTCAACGAGAGCTTTACGCAATATAATACATAAAAAAAACTCTTTTAGAATAGGTGAATTGAATTTTTATAGTCGTTTTAGCTGAGTATCTATGTCGCGCAGTAAAACCGGTCCGCTGGTACAGTTAGGAATCTGATATGTGAATGTGGCATTCTAACGTGCGCCTACGCACCCATGATACGTCGCCATCGTTTTTGTTAGGAGAAAAAACTTAATGGCATCAAATTAAACTGATAATAATATGTAATCTAGTTAACGACGTTTTGCTAAACACGATGCAGGAATCGCAATAAAAACGCTTAATTAAACACGGACTGGTCGGCATTGTTCGCGAACGCTCCGACAGAAGCTAAGTTATTCAACTGCCCACGCCAAATTAAACGGCGATCACTTTGCATTAGAAATTAACACTATTGTCGCCGAGATTCAATTACGACAAACCCATAAATGTGTGTCAGCTGTTTTAAATGTATGCAACACTTTTAATTGTGCAATTTGATTTATGCGCCTTGTCATAAGCTCACAACACCAAAGAGAACGCACATGGTACATGTTAACGATATTGTTTGATCGAATGATACCGATTAATCGTCGTTTATGTAGCGTGTGGGCTGAACCACACAACACATCCGATATTTTCTACATTATACGGTTAGTTTGCAGCGGCCGCGGGCTCATTATGGTAAAACGACAAAAGACCGTTACGCATAATAATATTAGTGTTAAAGAATGTCAAAAGTATTTAGACAACCGTTACTTTACTGCGTTTCGGAAAACAATGATACGTATTACCTGAATTATTGTGGGCTGTTTGAAGTTTGGCATCCTAAGTAAACAGTGCAGTTGT
>CM066238.1:20159459-20336983 GCA_033675125.1 Athetis lepigone | reverse complement strand
TAAAGCTGCTTCTAAACCGGCAATATTTTACTGTATTTATAATAGCAGTTATTAGTTCGATTTGTGTCGTGGCGGTGAAAATAAAATAATTAAAAACCATAACGAAGTTTAACAGTTTTGGCAACAACAGTACTTTCGCATTGAGCAAGCAGGACAGAAGTAAGCATCGAACGTATGCGAGTGACAGAGACGCCATTACAAGCGCCATCTTTCAAAAACCGCGCATGCGCGGTCCACGTTTGGTTGTAAAATCGACTACTGCGCAACCAATTGCGACGAACTTCAAAGGGGCAAGCTTACGTGACGCGAACTATACCAATGTGACTTTTTCAATTCATATGTACTTTCTAAAGTTTATCCCCGGTCAGTCCCGGTTGTCGTTCGTAGAACTTTGACAGTCGTTACTGGTTACCCAGAAATTATGACCAGTCTAACCAAGAGGTATCGTGTCGCCCAGTTACTGGGTTGTGGAGGTCAGGTAGGCAGTCGCTCCACGTAAAACACCGGTATCCATCGGAATCCGGTTAGGCTGGCAGCCGACCCCGACATAATTGGGAAAAGGCTAGGGAGATGATGATGATAGTTTTTTTTTATATAAATGAATAAAAAGGTCACACTGGTATTTGCCTGGTTTTGGCCTCGCAACCTCATGTCTTAAGAGGCAGAAAACCATTACGATACCACCATCTATTTTAAAATAATCTGTCTTTAACTATATCTATCGTGCTTTTGATTCTTCGAAATTATGAAAAAACCGAAAATAAACAAGTAGAATTTATGACTTTCAGTAGAATATCCGGATTCTCAAATGTTAAAAATCCTAAATTAAATTAAAATAAAAATTTTAAATAAAATTTTAAATTTTACCTTTATATTTTTTTGGAAATGTGAAATTCGGACTTTCGATATTGGGATTCTCCAAATTCGGAATACAATATTTGCGAGTATTTGGTTCCTAAAATAATTACATAATTATCGATAGAAAAAGTTTCATTGGTACTTAGCCCTTTTCAACCCCGCAACCTCACAAATAAGAGGCATGTGCCTAGATTTTTACGTCATCACGACGGGTCCACCCTTTATAGCAGAACTTTTTACGCCATAATTTTATTTTGCATAGCAACGGATAGCATAAACCTCTTTTCGCTGAAAATCGTTTGGCATACACTCATTTACCATACACCGAAACCCATAATTTTGTAAGTCAGAATCATCTTTAGGCATAAATTTCATATCCATAATAATCAATAAGTATAACCATCACATCGTAGAAAGTTCAAAACCAGAATCATCTTTTGGCATATATTTCATATCCATAATAATCAAAAGTAGAACCATCATATCGCAGAAAATTCACAGCCAAAATCATCTTTTGGCATGCAGCAAGCATGCAGCAAGCATGCAAGCATGCAACAAGCATGCAGCAGGCATGCAGCATGCAAGCATGCAACATGCAGCAGGCATGCAGCATGCAAGCATGCAAAATGCAGCAGGCATGCAGCATGTAAGCATGCAAAATGCAGCAGGCATGCAACATGCAGCAGGCATGGCTTCTGTCACGGCTCCGGCGCTGCGGGGCTCCGGCGGTCCCACGCGAGCTAATCGCCGCGCGAGGGCCGCCTCGCCCCTCCGCGCCTTCGCGGGTTTAAATTACACTCTAGTGGTAGGGCAGACAAGACTACGTGAAGTCGGTTTTGCAGCGATTCATTTCTGTCACTCACTTTTGTAGCACACCATAGTGATTTTTTAAAACAATGTTTTTTTTTTCAATATGACTAATAATTATTTCTATTGAAATTCTGTGATCTTCGTAGTATGCTAAGTCAAATTATGCCAAATAATCGGCGCTCTAAATAATCGTTATGCTAAACGAAATTATGCAAAATTGTAACTCTGACAAAGGTAATTATTCCCAATACAATTCTGCCATCTTAAAAGTATTCCATTTAAAATTCGGACATAAAAACATTAGGCCAAAAAACAATTATGTTAAATATTTTTTATACCTTAACATTGTTCGTTTAAAAAAGTTTCTGCCAAGTGAGTTATGCCAAATAGGTTTCGGAGAAACAAGTTTCTGCCAGATAGAGGGCACCCCATCACGACATAACAACGACACACAACTAAGTAATTCTTAGTTATCGTCAAAAATATTACCCTTTTCAAATAATTTGTCCTAAACTATCTCTACCTTCTGCGCTAAAAAAACATTTCAGCAACATAGTTCTCCTTTCAAATAACGATTAAAATACACAGCGAGTACTACATTCGCCATTACTAGGTCATGAAGCACAAACATGGCGGCCTCCGGCGAAGTTTGTGGGCTGTCATAACATTTTACTGCGCCTAGTTTCAAACAGAAACATCGCAAATTCATACTTTAATGGAAGTTTAAGCAGTGATTTAACATACTACCAGATCCTTATGGTTTCGCTTGCGTGGTTTTAAAATAAATAATAAATCATCATCGTCATCTCCCTAGCCTTTTCTTAATTATGTTATGTGGCTTCCTGTCTAAACCGATTCTTTACATTGAACAGCTACCTATCTATGGTTAGACTGAACTTTCTGTACCCCTACCATGAGTTGTTATCGAAAACTTACTCGCTACCGTAGGCGTAAAAATGATGTGACAGTCAATAATCCGACTAAATAGTAAGGTTGGCTGTTAGTGAACTACTTTATGGATTTGAGTGGTTGTTTAATTATGATTCCCAATATGTCACTGTCAATTCTATCTGTCACCGCTAGGGGCGCTTTGCAACATTTCATACAATTTATTTACGGAGACGCTAGCGAATTTATTGATGTAAACTCATGGTAGAGCTACTGGCTCCTGACTACCCGTAACGACTGTCAAATATGACAAATGATAACCGGGATCAACGCCTTTACGTGTTTATCGAGGCACGAGATGTCAGTGATGTTTTAGACAAATTGACATACCAAAGACACATTGGTACTCGTTAGATTTGAGCATTTGCAAAGCAACGCTTATTTATATGGTCTCTAAGTAATGCTTGCTTCACGACAACGATTTATCGCTATGATCTGACTGCGCTGTTGATTTGATTTAGTTTTACCGAACGCCCATAGAGCGTCCACACGACCAACGATATCTGCGGCGATATTAGTCCACACGTTCGATAAAACTACACAAACAAACTACGCAGTCAAATAGTTACGATAAATCTTTGACGTGTGTACCGAGCATAATATTTTTTTTCCAACAGAAATCTCTGGAACCTAAAGTCTTGTTTAACCTAAGAAAACAAATCCGCGACACCATATTTGCCAGCCTACCCTAAATAGACTTAGCCCAACAAATCCGTCTTTTAAATAAGTGCACAATACAAAATCAGCGTGTAGAACTACCGGCTTATAGAGTTAAATGTATCGGAAAAGTGTTCACTGTGACCCTACTAGTACTGGGGCCATACAGGCGCGCGCGCGAACAAATACATGAGTATTTACCCTTTATAATAGACATCGGGCCAGAAAATCTGAGGATGATATAAATATAGGGTGTCTGGTGTGACTAATACGAAAACTCTTTATTACAAACTGGTTGCTGTAAGAAACTTTGGTTTTTAATCAATTTTACATACCTCAGTCCTACCAAACCATACGTTTTAATGAAAAAAGTTAATTTATTTTTTCCACTTCTCTAGGTTTAAAAAAATGTTACTCTGTAACGTTTTTTAAAACCTAGAGAAGTGGAAAAAAATAAATATATAGCCGGGCTGCGAGCTACCCATCGCTCGCCGTCCGCAGACCCGCGCCTACGGTGGCCGGTAGTCGTCTTGCGACTCTCGACGTCTACGCCTGGGTCCCTGTCCGGGGCGAGAGGCTCGTCGTTGCCTCTCGCTTCGCAGAAGGAGGCGACGGCTTCCTATTCAGTTTCGCCCCGGAGCATGGCCTGGACTAGCGCCGGGCACGAGCCGGTCACCGCCGCCGATCGCCTCTGCGAGGACACGGCGCACGGTGGGCTGAAAATCGGCTTTCATAGACTTAGGGATTTCAATTTGCAAGTGCTTGTTTTTATGCCGGATATCGCTTCTATTAGTCATTACTATGTACAAAAATGACACCCGAGTTAATTCTACCCAAAAACGAAGGAAATATAATTTTTTTACGAAAAATTTGTATGAAGCTAGTATGAAAAATCGAATTATCTCCTAAACGGCATGTTTAACCGTAATATCCTTGGAGATGGTCATAGTGCTAATTATTTATGATTTTTTGGTTGGCAATTGGACGAAAAATTTAATGCCGTTTTTTTTTTAAAAATCGTCAAAATATTTTTATTTGTTTTTACGTATGAAACGATTCCTTTTGGTGTTTATGTTGAAGAACACGGACTTTTAACTACACATAACATAAAATAGCATCACTCCTATATTTCCGAAGGAGTTGGCAGAGGTTTATAGTACACCCACACGTAGCCAACTATGTTTGAGCTAGATAGTTATCAGCACAAAATGAGTTTTAAAACTTTTCATACAACCAAATTACCAATTGTCTTCTAATGAGTCCAAAAAGAAGTGATTAAGTAACTACACTGATTAGGTCTTCTAATGAGTCTTAATAGGTGATTTAATGATTTTCAATATCTCACGACAATGGATTATATTTAACATTTCCTGATAAGTAAGCTAATTTGTTAATTAGCAGTGCTATGAGTTCTAAGAATAGTTAGTGACAATTATAGATTTTCATTAGCTAATGAGGAGATAACTAATGAGGGTAGTTACCTAATTATTGTCGTTTTGCAATAAAAGGGCTAAAGTTTTGTTTTATAATTTAATTTGTTCACAACTGTGTAACTGCTAACACTAAATCTGCGACTATAAAATCTTAAAATGGAAAGTTTAATCACCAATTTAGACTTGTTTGTTCTTCTACGAAGTGAGAGTACTTCATTTGATCATGAAGTATTGTTTAGTGCAGTTGTATCCCGCATAGGCGATTGCCTGTCTGACGAAGATTATGTTGTTCTCAAAGAATTTTGTCGGAGATTTACGCGAGCCGCTTTACAAAGGTGGGGGAAATCCAACCGATTCCTTGATAATTTCAGGAGAAAGTACGAGAATTGGTTGGGAGCAAATATTGATTGGCCGAGTTTTGTGCAAACTTTAGTTAATCAAGAACCAAGTGTTGATGAGATACCAAGAGCGCCCTCAGTCTCTCCAGAACCGTCGACATCAACGTCCATTGGAACAATGACGAAAAGATCCCGTAAACCATTCGAAGACCTGGGAAGTAAACAAAAAAAGAGAAGATCTGATGAACACACAGGCGAAGGTTCCAGTGAATTGGCATATGCAGCTGCAGCACGTTTAAAAGAAGAAGGGCATGGAGATATCGCATCTGTCATCGAATACATGATGAAAAATCCTGAAGCAGCCGCTAAATTAAATGAAACGCTTAAGAAACCAGCGAAAACAATCATATTTACGCCAGAAAAGGCGCTTGGATTGCTTCTTTCGCTAAAACTCTCAAAGTGGCAATATATTACGTTGCGTGAGGCTGCCATTCGAGAAGGTGCTAAAGATATTTATCCATCTTACTATAAAGTGCAACAAACTAAGCTTGATTGCTACCCTCCGAAGGAATCAGTGACAGTTACTGATTCATCGGCTAGGATTACACTTCAAGCTTTACTTGATATCACGGTTACAAGAATCCTTCAAAGCCTTTCTAACGAAGAGCATAACAAGCAGTTGAAGCTGATATCCAAGTGGGGATTTGACGGTGCTTCTAACCAAAGCCGATACAAGCAGAAAATTGAGGGTGAGGAAGATGATTCAAGCATTTTCATGACCTCCTTGGTGCCACTAAAACTGACAGATGGAGACAACATTTTATGGACGAACCCAAAACCATGCTCAGTTTTGTATTGTCGTCCAGTTCAGTTTACTTTTGTAAAGGAGAGTGAAGCAGTTGTCCTTGGGCTGAAAAAACAAATGGATGAAGAAATTGAGGCCCTTATCCCCACAGAGTGCAATAATAATAATAGGGTGACTCATCAACTAATGATGACGATGATCGACGCTAAAGTCTGTACTTACCTTTCTGAAGCTAGATCAAATGCATCGTGCTACCTGTGCTTAGCAAAGCCTACAGAAATTAACCGCTTAGATGCTGTAACATCAAAAATTGTGTGTTCGGACCTGTATGAGTTTGGCTTGTCATCCCTACACGCCCGTATAAATTGTATGGAATGTCTGTTACACATTGCATACAAACTGGACTTCAAACGGTGGGCAGCGAGAAGTGATGAGCACAAAGAAATGCTACAGACAAGAAAGAAAATAATTCAAAATAAATTCAAAGATGAGCTCAATCTGTTGATTGATATAGTAAAACAAGGCTCGGGAACCACCAATGACGGGAATACTGCAAGAAAATTCTTTGAGTTTTCTAATAAAACCGCAGCTATAACCGGTTTGGATGAAGACCTCATCAAAAGATTTGCTGTAATTTTACAAGCAATTACATCTGGAGAGCAGATCGATATAATAAAATTTAGAGATTATGCTCGCAAAACAGCAGAAAAGTACGTATTACTATACGACTGGTTCTACATGTCGTCAACCGTTCATAAGTTACTAATCCATGGGGCTGACATAATCGAGAAAAATAATATTGTGCCGATTGGGACTCTCTCGGAAGAAGCCTCAGAGTCTCGAAACAAAGATTTTAGGAGGTTTCGAGAACATCATTCGCGGAAAAGAAGCAGGCAGGATTCCAATCAAGACATTTTAAATATGCTTGTTGTTTCTTCGGACCCTTTGCTAAGTGCACAAAGGCCTAAGTTAGATGCCAAGAAAAAGCAGAGCTTTTTTGCTGAAACTCTCGACTTAATTCAATTTCAGGAAACTGAGTTCGAATTTTTGGATATATCCAATCTGGATGCTGACTCAGAATTGGAGTCTGACAACGAGAGTGATAAGGAAAATTTGTAAAAAAGATATATATGTCGTGGATTGATGGCGCTATGGGCAATACGCAGCGCCATCTAACATTTTATTTTGCAAACTTAATAATAATCGTCACCGGAAACGCAAGCGCGCCATATTGCTTGGACACGATCGTCGGTAGAGGGGATGCAGCGAGGACAGGGAAGGGACCGAATGTTCGGTCAGTTGAGCTTCGACTGTCTTGGCGGACACTCAGTACCAACGCACGTGTTTGTTTCGGTTTATTGTAAAATTGTTAGAATTATTAAAATTACTTTGATCTAAAAATATCTTTTGTTCGAGTACCCACGACAGTGCCCAGTGCTAAGTTAAACTATGTCGGATCGTGAAGAAGACCCGATGTTTCGCATTCCGGCCACTCTTGATGCGACATCAGAAGTGAGATCTACTCGAGCTGAAGATACTGAGAATGGAGCGCTGACGTCACGATGCGACGAGAAGTTACTTCGTACTCTGCTGGCTGCTCAAAATCAGAACATGATGTCCTTGATAGAAGCTATCAAGGGCCCGACAGGTACCAAGCATATTTCTTTGCCTGAATTGACCCGGATAAGCCGGATGTAGACGCACGTGCCTGGTGTACTACAGCGGATTTGTGCTTATCGGAAGTACAGCTTCAAGGTGCTGCACTGATCATCACCTTAAGCAAGGCTTTGAAGGGAAGTGCTTCACGCTGGCTTGCGCAAGTATCGTTTGCGGGTATGACATGGTGTGACTTCAAAAGCCTATTTCTATCCCGTTTCGATTGCGTGGACACACCAGCCGCTACTCTAGTCAAGATAATGAGTAGCAAGCCAAAGGAAGGTGAATGTTATGCTGCGTACGCCGCCCGATTGCTGTCTACGCTCACATCACGCTGGCAAAACATGAGCACTGAGCAAATAGCCATATCCACGGTGCTCGCTCATATGTCTCAATTTGATGGACGGATACAACGGTTGGCGTTTACTACCGAAGTCAACAACAGAAACAAGCTTCAGTGCGAACTTCAAGCGTTCTCGTTTTTGAAAAGGAAAGCTTCGGCGGGTAACGCAACCGAAGCCGTTCCAGAGTTCAAGCGATCCAAGTTTCAGTCGACAACGCTGAAGTGTCACAACTGCGGTAAAATAGGACATCGAGCATCTGAATGCCGATCAAGAAGTGAGCTGAAAGGCAAGGTACCCAGTGCCACTACTTCGGCATCAAGTTCTGCAGGACCAAAGCAGCGTTCTGACGTCATCTGTTTCCGTTGCGGCAACGCCGGACATTTTGCCACGAAATGTCCGCGAAGCAATAGTGGAGGTTCCGGCGCTACAGGCGGGTCAAGCAGCTCCGGAGCAACGCCTGCAGCAGCGGCGAGCAGTGAGCGACGAGTTGACGTCTGTTATGTCAGTAATCCCAGCGGTGTGCTGATGAATACCGGTGAGTCATACCCATTTTATTACGATTCTGGTGCCGAATGCTCTCTCATCAAAGACTGTGTAGCGATAAAGTTTAGTGGCAAGCGTGTCAATAACATTGTTAATCTAACAGGTATCGGTCAGGGTAGTGTGCAAAGTACTTTACAAATTTTATCTGAGGTCACTATTAACAATTTACGTTTAGAGATATTATTTCATGTTGTACCGGATAGTAGTCTTAAAAATGATATTTTAATTGGCCGTGAGATTTTAGATCAGGGCTTTAACGTTAGTATGACGTCTGATAGTGTTGTTTTGTGTCGTGATAAGGTTGTTAAGTTATGTGACCTTTCAAATAAGTTAACGAATTATTCAAAATGTTCAATTGACTTCGATAAAATTGACACAGAGATTCCGCTAGAATTTCGTTCCCAATTAATTGATCTTTTGTCAGAATATTCATCTTCGTTTTCTAGTGGTGTATCTAGATCTCGTGTCACAACAGGACAGTTGCAAATCAGGCTTATAGATGCTGGTCGTACGGTTAATCGTCGCCCCTATAGGCTTAGTGCTAGTGAACGCGAAGTTGTTTCTGCTAAAGTTCGTGAGTTAGAAGAAGCTGGTATTATTAGGCCAAGTTGTTCGCCCTTCTCTAGCCCAGTGTTGCTAGTTAAGAAGAAGGATGGTTCGGATCGCATGTGTGTCGACTTCAGGGAACTGAACGACAACACTGTGTCAGATAGATTTCCATTGCCATTGATAGAGGACCTTGTATCCAGGTTAGGTGGTGCTACCTGGTACTCCTGTCTCGATATGTTATCAGGCTATCATCAGATTCCAGTGCATCCTGAATCAATAGAGCGCACTGCATTCGTCACACCTGATGGTCAGTGGGAATATTTGACCATGCCATTCGGTTTAAAGAATGCGAGCTCAGTTTATCAGCGTGCAGTGATGAAAGCATTAGGCGATCTTGCTTACAGCTATGCTGTTACGTACATTGACGATATTTTGGTAATAGGATCTTCTGTGGAGGAGAGTTTAGTTCGTCTTCGCACTGTGCTCGATAAATTAACAAAAGCTGGTTTTTCTCTAAATATTGGCAAGTGTTCGTTCCTTAAGCGACGGGTTGAATATCTGGGTTTTGTCGTCGAGAACGGTCAAATTAGACCCAACCCAAATAAAATTGCAGCTTTGTCCAAACTTCCCCCACCTAAAACTATTACTCAACTGAGACAGTTTATAGGGCTGGCTACTTATTTCAGACAATTTGTGCCACAGTTCTCAAAAACGATGGCTCCCCTGTTTCGTTTAACAAGTGGCAAGAATAGGACTATTGACTGGGAACCAAGTCATGAGGTTATTCGTCAGAAAATTATTTCTTGCTTAACCAGTGAGCCAGTTCTAACGATATTTAACCCCGAGCATCCAATCGAGTTACACACCGATGCCAGTGCTGAAGGATATGGTGCCATTTTTATTCAAAAGATTAATGGTAAACAACACGTGGTTGCTTACTACAGTCGTCGTACGTCTCCAGCTGAATCAAAGTATCATTCATTTGAATTAGAGACATTAGCAGTGTTCAACGCCATAAAACATTTTAGACATTATTTGTTAGGTCGTAAGTTTACAGTTGTAACAGACTGCAGTTCTGTTAAAGCTTCTAAGAACAAAACTGACTTGTCTCCACGAGTTCATCGTTGGTGGGCCTACATGCAATCATTTGAGTTTGATATAGTCTATCGTGAGGGCAGTAGGATGAGCCATGTAGATTTTCTCTCCAGGAATCCTCTCCCTGCGTCTAAAGCAGATTTCACTCGTGTAGAGCAAAAGCGTGTCGATTTAGCTGAGCTTTCTAGTAACTGGTTGCAGGCGGAACAGGAAAAGGACGAAGAGATCAGTAAAATTGTGTCTGATCTTCGTAATGAAGTTTTTCCTGAGGAAACTCGCAAAACTTACGAAATTCGCAAAAACATTTTGTATCGCAAAATTCAGCGTAATGGTCGCACTAGATGTCTACCTATCGTACCTAGATCGCTTAGGTGGTCTGTAATTAATAACGTCCATGAATCAGTTATGCATCTAGGATGGGAGAAAACTCTCGAAAAGATTTACGAGTACTATTGGTTTGAAGGCATGACAAAATATGTGAGAAAGTTTGTAGATAATTGCATCACTTGTAAAGTAGCAAAGCCCCACTCAGGTAAAGTTCAGGCAGAGCTTCACCCGATACCCAAATTCAATATCCCATGGCACACAATTCACATTGACGCTTCTGGTAAATTGTCTGGTAAAAACGACATCAAGGAGTATGTGTTTGTCGTTATAGATGCGTTTACCAAATTTGTGCTACTCCGTCATTCCCTAAACATCGACACTAACAGCAGTATTTGTGCTATTAAGTTTTGCATAGCGTTGTTTGGCGCACCGAAACGCATTATAGCGGACCAAGGTCGTTGCTTCGCTAGCAAAGATTTTTCTAGTTTCTGCACGACTAATAACATCGAGTTGCACTTAATAGCTACTGGAGGCAGTCGCGCAAATGGTCAGGTCGAAAGGGTAATGAGTACCCTCAAGAGTATGTTGACAGCTGTAGAAACCAGTCGTGACCGCTCTTGGCAGGATGCTTTAGGGGAGGTTCAGCTAGCTATGAACTCCACTATTAGTAGGGTAACAAAGTCTAGCCCTCTCGAGTTGATGATAGGAAGGGTAGCAAGACCGCTTGGTTTGGTAACTGTTAATGATGATGATGATATAACGGACATTAATTTAGATGAGATTAGAGAGCACGCGACCCAGAATATCGTAAAGAATGCTAATTATGACAAACATCGATTTGACCAAAATAAGGCTCAGGTGTCTAAGTTAGCTGTTAATGATTATGTTTTGATTGAAAATGAGGAAAGGAATCAAACAAAATTAGATCCAAAATTTAAAGGTCCGTTTAAAATCATTGAGGTACTAGACGGTGATAGATACCTACTAAAGGCGCTTGACTCCAAGCGAACTTACAAATACCCCCATGATCGTGTGAGGAAGATCCCCGATCACCAAGTTCCTCAAGAATTAGATGTCATAGTCGATGACAGTGGTAGTGAGACCACATCTGATTAGCAGCCTTGTACACCCATACTCTAAACTTGAGACCGCACCTCATGAGTAACATGTGGCGATGGGTCTACATAGAATCGTTGGTGCGATTCTGATTTGTGTTGGTGCACAAATTGCTATGAACATTTCACGAGACCGCACCTCATGAGTGACATGTGGCGATGGGTCTGATAATCGTTGGTGCGATTATGATCTGTGTTGGTGCACAGTGTATTGTGAAAGTTTCATGAGTTGGTTGTACATTGCTGATGAATTATGGTGAATAGTTTTGTTAGCATTATTGTGTAACTTGTTGGTCGGACCTTTTCCAATGAAAGTTTTACAGAAGGCTCCTTGTATGAAGCCTTAGTACAACTGATAATTTCACTTAGATTTAGATGAAATAAAGTACCATAGAGAATCAATCTTTGTTTCACTGGCAGGATAGCCGAGCTAGATTACTCTGAGTTAATTTTTGTCCACAGGTACTACACCCGAGGACGGGTGCTAGTCAGGGATGGCCGTGTCGTGGATTGATGGCGCTATGGGCAATACGCAGCGCCATCTAACATTTTATTTTGCAAACTTAATAATAATCGTCACCGGAAACGCAAGCGCGCCATATTGCTTGGACACGATCGTCGGTAGAGGGGATGCAGCGAGGACAGGGAAGGGACCGAATGTTCGGTCAGTTGAGCTTCGACTGTCTTGGCGGACACTCAGTACCAACGCACGTGTTTGTTTCGGTTTATTGTAAAATTGTTAGAATTATTAAAATTACTTTGATCTAAAAATATCTTTTGTTCGAGTACCCACGACAGTGCCCAGTGCTAAGTTAAACTATGTCGGATCGTGAAGAAGACCCGATGTTTCGCATTCCGGCCACTCTTGATGCGACATATATGTACATATTTGTAAATTTGTATTTGAGTGTGTTTGGGTTTTTTTGTAATATTTAATGATATGTTTTATTTTTTTTATTTATTTTACTTTATTTTACGAATGCTTAGTATTAATTCCTTAAATTAACTTATTTTGTATAAAATATAACTTCATAATGTTACTTCAATATAAATCTTTTTTTATTTAAATTAATATAAATGTGTCAAAAACAGCAATTTTTTTATTTTATTTTTCTTGTTTCGTGTGTTCTTAATATTTGGGTTAATAACATATCGAACTTTTTAACTTAGACACTAAAAGGGATCGTTTTACATGTAAAAATAAATAAAAATATTTTGACGATTTTTTAAAAAAAAACGGCATTAAATTTTTCGTCCTATCGCCAACCAAAAAATCATAAATAATTAGCACTATGACCATCTCCAAGTATATTACGGTTAAACATGCCGTTTAGGAGATAATTCGATTTTTCATACTAGCTTCATACAAATTTTTCGTAAAAAAATTATATTTCCTTCGTTTTTGGGTAGAATTAACTCGGGTGTCATTTTTGTACATAGTAATGACTAATAGAAGCGATATCCGGCATAAAAACAAGCACTTGCAAATTGAAATCCCTAAGTCTATGAAAGCCGATTTTCAGCCCACCGTGCGGCGCGGCGATGGCTCACCAATGTGGGGCACACCTCCACTGTGTGCTCGACCGTGTCCTCCAGGCGACCGTTGCTGTAGTGTTACTCTGTAACATGATTCCACGATTAGTCAGACACTCTAGTTACTCTCTCACTCTCTCTGGTTTACCAATCTAGCTAAATAGTATCGTATTACTATTCGTACGAATGATAACCGGGACCTCTCTCTCTAAATGCTTTCCCAGGCATTAGATATCAGCGATTTATCCTAGATTCATTTTAAAAGTATGAACATTGGAAAGATGACAATGGTTTTAAACCTACCACCTCAAACAAGAGAGGGCGATTACCACAATTTTACACAAGTGTTACATAAGTAACGAGTTAAAAAAGTTCAATGGTAATGGTCCAGAATATATGCTTAGAATAAGTTAGCTTAAGCTCGTATCAATTGATTTTTCGCGACGAAAATGTGAAAACGATGCGAATATCTCGTGCGCCGGGTGCAGACAAGCCCCAACATTATTCAGTACTGCATTGCAAGCAGATAGAATCGCTGGCTGAAAAATTTTAGACTCTTCGGTTGTAACTTGCGTTTTACCGAGTTCCTTAGAGTAATAAATTATTAAAAATAATAAATATTTTGGTAGATATTACATGAGTTTTTGTTATGAACGCCTACAAACCTTTTTAAGTTAAAATATTAGCCGCCGTAATTACAATTTTAAATATGCTCTTAAACCTTAAATCTATACAAATATTTTGCGCGGGATCTGAGTTTTTGTTTTAGGCTTAGGTCTTTTGCGCAATAACTTGAAAGACTTTACCAGAGACAAGTTATATTACATAAAAATATAAATAATAATAAAAAGAATTCCAGTCTATTACTGTCCCACTACAAGGTAAAGCCTCTTCTCAGACAGAGAAGACACGAGCATCAATCATCACGCTTAGTCATGGCAGATTGGTGATATAGCGCTACAGACATTTTTAATTAAAAAAACTTATAAATTAAAAAGTCACACTGCTGACAGCCTTCCTTCTAGTGGATCATCATTCAACGTAACAAACTTATTGTAACGCTCTCCACTCTATTAAAAAAGCGAATCTTTTTAAATCCTCAATTCGTTTTACACATCCAAAACAAAATTAAAAAGACACAAACAAAACTAAAAGCCAAATTTCTTCGCTTCCAAATTAAATTTCCATAAGCTGTATTCCCGCTGTTTTAGAAGCCCCCGTCTATATTGCTTTGCAATTCCAGTGAGCCGTTTGCGCTGTCCTCGCGTTCAAATGAAAGTTAAGTTCTAGCCTAGAACCTAGCCTGGCTAGATCGTTTTATTGTCTATAAACGTTATTACTGTGGAAACTGTAGCGGTAATGTCTAGGAGTCAATACGGTGGGTTATTTTCTTGCTTTTGCCTGATTTTTTTTGGTCTACAAATAATAGAATTTAAAGCTTTCTTAGCTTAACCACAGATTAATAAATAGTTACTACGTAACAGATACTTCACTCCAATACAAAAACTAAAATACCTACGCTATAATAGCCTACAAAATCATAATAATAATACCAGCTGTTTGCAGCGAGGAGAAATGTACCATAAGCACGCACAAAGAGAGTTGAGATTCTTTTGCCCGCCGCGCGACTAACGTGTGTGTGTGTCTTCCAGCAAATGTGCTAGGGTTATACGTATGAAGATAATGGTAATAAAACGAATGTTTTAGAAAAACAATTATTTTTTTATTTGTTGATCAAATATTTTAAAGTTTAATAAAATGACTGATGCATATTTTCGTTCCTTGAATTCCCGATTACTATATTTTAGTGTCGAAAATATCCAAAACCGCGTGAATAATTGTAATAAATAATCAAAAGGGAAACAGGAGAATTGGGAAACAGGGGAATTGCACTATAATCACGCAATAATTACGTGGTTTCGGCATTTTGATAGTCAGCGCTGTACCCGTGGCGCGCGAGCACTCAGCCGGGTGCGCGACAGCCCGGTGTTCGTTGTATCGTCGACGATACGCGAAGCGGTAGGCATAAAACGCGTGGCCTTGAGCGAGTGACGGACGCCTGGCTTAACGTTATATTATTTAAAACAAGAGATTCATAGATTTTACAATGGAAGACTATTGTTGTTATAGTTTTAATTCGAATTCTTAAACAATTAACCGACTTCAAAAAAAAAGTAGGTTCTCAGTTCGACCTGTACGTATGTGTGTTTGTCCGCGATTATCTCGCGTTTGGCTGAACCGATTTTGATGCGGTTTTTCAGCAAAGTGTTTGTTACATTCTGTGGAAAGTTTTAGTATATAACATATGGATATCCTGTGACGTTGCGCGCATGGAGCCGTTTTCATTTTATAAGGTTATAAGTAGTTTTATTTTGAAAATTACTCTAAAACGTAGTCAGACATTGGGACTCGAACTAAAAACTAAAAAATAAATAGTTTTTTTTTATCTAAGTAACAAAATTAATGTTTGACAAAACCTGTTAAATATTTAATTGTTTTTTGTGGGTCAGCTTTCAAAGGCTTGTCTAGCAAGCTTTTTCTTTTAGACTCTCCTTTATTATTATTTATTTATTTTTCAGACTACAATAAGGTCGACTGTGTTAGTACTTAATAACTAAACGAACAGTTTATTAGCAGGTGCTTTGGATCGATAATTCAGATGGTATACAAGATGAATTTTTGGTCTGCACCACCCGCTAGGAGATGATTCTACCCATGAAAACAAACAACTTTTACTATGGAACCAACTCTGAAATCTCGAAAAAACTATCAGCTGTTTCATATATTACGGTCGGAGGGCATTGAACTTTTGTAAGGAACAGCTGATATTTATTTCGCGATTTCAGAGTTGGTTCCATAATAAAAGTTGGTTGTTTTCATGGGTAAAATTATCTCCTAGCGGATGGTGCAGGACTAAAAATACACCTAGTATATTTCTATTTGTATAGAAGAGTAACTGAAAAAAATTCAATTGGGAACAGTATTTTTTTAAATGTGTGTGTTTTACCGAAAAAAGCTCTTTAGCCTTATAATAGAAGACAATAGCAGCCCGACAGCCGGCTGTCAGTTCATTGTCAAAAGGTTAAGCTTATAATATTTTTAATTTAGCAAAAAAGTACTTTAAATTGTTGGCACTTTTCACCAACAAAAACTGTCAGCTGTCAGTGTTAATCCATGGATAAAAGACCCATACTACGTATAGGAGATTAGTGAAATGTTTTTTTGCAAAACAAACTAAAGTAATAGTATTGTTGTTCGACTATGTCATTTGAAATTTATATAAGAAGGGATAGCAAAAAAACTATTTTACGAAAAGAACTTTATTTTTATTTATTATTTTTTATATTTATTTATTATTTATTAATTTTATTTTTATTTATTTTTTAGATTTTTATAGATTTTGTTATGTTTTTCATCAAAGCGTTGATAGTTCGTCTTAACCTGGCCTTTATAAAGAAAACAAAACACAAACACATTTACAGACTTAACCCAAAAAAAAAACAATCCACAACTTCACCTCGACTTCTCGTAACCTACAAACGTGCTAAAAACCCAGTATTCAAAGCAGCACATTTATTTAAACAAACATTTTGCGCCGCACATAATCGCGGAAAAAATCTATGAACACAAGAACAAAGAACGTAAACCTACGTAGGAAACGATCAACTCGACGTTTACGTTCTATTGTCTGAACGTAACTGGGGTTGCGTAATGAAACCCAGCTGTAGGGGAGAGAAAATAATAATTTTGTGATTATTTGAGGGTTTTTCTTATGGACTTATCTCAGAATTTATAATAATAATTCTAGCGTATGTATGACTCATTCTTTGGCATGCTCTACAGCCTAAACCGTTTTACGGATCCCAGGCGAAGACGTCGAGAGTCGCAAGACGACTACCGGCCACCGTAGGCGCGATTCTGCGGATGGCGAGCGATGAGTAGCTCGCCGCCCGGCTAGAACCAGGACCGCGTCGACGGCGCGTTAGTGTTCCACGCGCGCCTCAAAGAGAAGGAGTCAGCACAGGAAGGGGCCCAACAGGGCCAACGCCTGCCGGGGTTGCGGAATGTTTATAATAGTTACCGTGACCCTGGAACATAAAGGGCAATCGAAGGAACATGAGTGGGTTTTAGTCAGTAAGAGTCTGACACGCCCTCCCGCCGCACCCAGGACGGGAGCAGTCATTGGATGATTTCCCACTCACCAAAAAGGTGTCGTTGAATTTGTGCCAGTTTTGGGAGTGACATAGGGTATATTAATTTAAAAAGAGCGAAAATAATACCAAAAACTCAAATGCAATTTCGGAAGTTGATAATGTACAATTAGATGAATCAGAAACAAAGTCACCGACTTCCGAAATTGCTGTTGGGTTTTTTGATTTATCAATATTTTTTTTTACATTCAGGGTTACTGTTTAAAAGCTGATCTACCACATGTTCTATCAAAGTGCAGTAGTTTTTGAGTTAAAGATTTTTAGTTTGTATCAGATCTAATAGCTAGTCGCTTCGTGTAAAACACTGGTTTAGCTGGCTTCGATTAGACTTAAGCCGACTCTAACATAGTTGGGAAATGTTTGGGACATTTGACGACGCTAATTTTAACGCGTAATCCTTCTAAAATTATAAATTTTGTCTGTGTGTACGGTTTGTGCACTTAATTTGAAATAATTATCGGCTCACTGCCTAACACGCCGCACGCGCGTCCGTCCAGCTTCGTGGTTCCCAACAAAGTGAGTAAGGGAGGGGAGTATGCCACGCTCCCCCACCATACTATAGCGCGCGGCGTGAACGCATGAGAAAACAGAACTATGTAGTATAATCTACAAACACTACAATGTGTATCCTCTTTTTACATTTAATATTACCTATGTAAAGTTAGTTTCATCAATATCCGTTCAGAATTTTATGCGTGAAAGAGTAACAAACATTTACACACTCACACTCGCACGTACAAACTTTACAATAATATATTTTATTTATCAGAACAGCCACCCTAAAACAAGTGGCATTGTAGAATAGATAGCGAAACGAAAACGATTGTCAAGCTAGTTTTAAGTTTATATTTATGATATTTACATTTGATTATATATTTTATGTACTTTCTAAAGTTTATCTTAGACATCACAGACATCGGTGAAGGAAAACATCTTGAGGAAACCTGGACTTTGTAGTTAATATAAGTCCGAAATCGCCAACCCGCCTTGAGCAAGCGTGGTGATCAATGCTCGTGCCTTCTCTGTATGAGAAGAGGCCTTTGCCCAGCAGTGGGACAGTTATAGGCTGGTATTAATTAATTAATTAATTAATATATTTTATGATGTATGTGTATTTTTATTGATTCGTAAACTATCCTGTTTATATATTTTTTCTTTTGAATTGCATCTGCCATCATACCTCTGCACCGTAGTCCTCCTCTGTACCTTTGTGCATGAAGTGTTTATAAATAAATAAAGCCTATAGGATTATTATCATCTAAAAGCACTCAGGAATAATGGAGCTTACTATAAGTAGATTTTATTTTGTAGTCAGACCAAAATATACCTCCCACAGTTCTTCCCACACACAAAATAACAATCTTTACATCTTTATAATCACTACATAGCATAAATACATAATAATCATGTTTTTTATCATTTGAGACAAACATTACTGGTAGAACATAGAGAACATTTATTAACCTTTCAACGACCAACCGAAAGCCGGCTGTCGGGCTGCTATTGTCTTTTTATTGTCTCAAATCACGTGTGTTCGAAGGATTAATGTATTTATAACATCTATCAAACCTGTGTTCACAAATAAATTGTTTGAATTGAGTCGAGCATTTCAATGAAATTCCCATCTTACATACTTCTGAATAGATATTCAAAGTCTAAAGAAATACTTGTCTATAGAAACTGGGTGCAGCCTCAAGTTTCTTACTACATTGCATTTTAAGCAGTTTGTTGAAACTTGGAGTTCGTGTAACTTCGGAAATGTTCGCGCATTGTCGTGTCTTCTCGAGGCGTGGGCCAGGGAATATTTTCTTGACCTTTTGAAATTAATGTAGATGATCATTTGTGATTATGATAATTAGTGGTAAAAAAGTATCTAACATTATTTTGTAGTCAAAATGTGTTAGATACGGTTGGCACTGTGTCACAAAGTCGTGTGTTTCGAATATTTTTATGACTTAGTAGCTTTTTTACCGTGGGTTTATCCGCATCTTTGGTTACTACTTCACTCTTGTAGGTCGTAGCGTAATATTACATATCCTTCCTTAATAAATAGGCTATCCAACACAAAAAGATTTTTTCCATTCGATCCTGTACTTCCTGAGATTAGCGCGCTCAAAAAAATAAACTCTTAAGCTTTATAATATTAGTATAGATTACTTCCGAACCTGTTTGCGTGTATATGTCTGTTCAAATGTTTGCTAACTTAACCATGATACAAAATAAATTAGATTGAGGCAAGACTTTTTAAATAAATAAAAAAAACACATTTATTTATTTCATTAAAAAGTCTACACTGTCAAGGACCTACATAAATATTTTGTACAACAGTAAAATTTATTTTATTTACAAAATCATTTTGATGTGAAACATCTATAGCCGCACGTAAAACAAATTTCTGGCGTGGCGATGCATATATGATGGTGTATATATACAGTCACAGTCTTGTGTACTGTGCGGCGATGATGTAATGTCGATGTTTCACATCTGCCAGGCGTCCCGTGACGGCTCACTTTTTTTTTCTTTATATATAGAGTAAAAACTCTAAAACATAATTTTATATGACTTATCAAAAATATGTATTTAACTTATAAATATTGAACAGACCAAAAACTTTTAAAGTAAGCTTTAGGTGAAAGCATATTTAAGAGTAAACCTGAAATATAAACAGAACGGCTAACTATAAATCTCTCAGGCGAGCAGAAACTTTCAGTTTTTCGACTTTTCATGAATTTATATTTAAATAAATGAGGCAAATAGTTCGTTTGTTGGTACACAAAGTTTTAATAGAACTTGGCAGGTTTACTGCCTTTTTAGTATTATTGGCTTACAATTTTGGTGTTGTTAACGAAAGAAAAATATATGAGAAATTTCGTTTTTTTTTCACAGCTGAATTTCGAAGTTATAGTTAACTAGCTTTTGCATGCGGCTTCACTCGCGCGAATGTAAAAAGAATACCCTATTAATGGTGGAATTTTCAAAAATCCTTTTAGGAAGAGTCCGCTACTCTTCATAAAAAACAAACCCACAATTTCATATTTCTAGTACCAGCGATTTGGGATGTGCTTTTGATATATCATCCTGTCAGTCAATCAGTTTGTCATTTTATATGCCAGATTGGCATATAAAATGACAAACTGATTGACTGCCTAATGCGTGGAAATCAAAGTTTCAAGAGCAGAGAGCATTATGCATTGCAATGGATTAGTAAAAGACTGGTATTTATTTTAAAATGTTCTGTTCACACAAACATAAATAAAAATTGTTACATAGTATAATATCACGTCCATAAACAATATAATTACTCTTAGCCTAAAAACATCACACGCGAAAATTTCAAAACAAAATTAAACTCTATTTAAAAATTTCCTCTAAAATTCAGAACATAAATTATTTAAATAATAAATTAAATTCGTACGCAGTAAGTTGAGCATAAGTTGAGCAGCTGCAACAAGGTATGAAAATCTAGCTAATTACTACGTGTTACAGATTGCCTACAAATGCACGTTTCACTTTAGTGTGTGGCCTAAGTAGAAGCGGGTAGCGGTATCAAAATCCGTTTTTAGTGGACCCTTACTCGTATGGGCTGTGCCTTGATGCCCTGCCCTGTCAGTCAACCATGTTTTTTACTTACGTCAAAATATACTAAAGCACGAAATTCAATAAATAAATATAAATATCTTGGAACAACTCACGCCGGTTAGAGTCCGGCACGCCTCCATCTTGCCCTGGTGGATAGTGGTTTTCCCCAGGATGAAAATAAAGTATTACATCATAATCTCATCGCCACATCTCTTCACTTGCACACACGCGGCGGGTTGGCCCAGCCATTTCTCGTCGGCTCAATTGTCCCGCAACTGGGTCAAGCCGAGTCGAGTCGATTTTTGCCATTTAATTAGAGCAGCGCCGACGGGAATTCACTAGTGCTCTTTTGGCCACTAATTTTCGAAGGCTGTGTGTTTGTGTGTGTCAAGATTGGAACACTTCATTGTTTCTATAGTAAGTGGGGAAGAAAGAAGCTTGTGTTTTTGTTGAGATATTGTTGAACGCGCAACCCTGATACTTTATTGCTGTGCACTGCTCATCACTATATTTTCTGTTGTTTGTGGTTTACCTTGGTAATGGAGTACTGTACTAGATTTTTTAGTGTGAAATATAGGTATTTTGGTTCTTGATAAAGATATTAGCTCTGCTGTTATTTCTTAAAATTTTGAGGTGGTGAATATAATAATAAAATATATATTTTTGGGGAATTCTTAAACTTCGCTTATTGACATTGATTAAGGTTAAAGATATTTTTACTGTCTGTCTTAGCCTTTTGAAAGTCGGTAATCGCGGGCGCATTTTCACATAAGCACGTTATTATCGGCCGATAATGCGTTATTGCGATATCTGTTTTTAATATATTATGTATTAGAACGGCTATAATTTTTAGACCTGAACATTATGACGCGGTATGGCTGTAAGATTTACACTTAAACATTGTGTTGCAATGCTTTACTTCAGTTATGTTTAAGGAATCAGGACATAACACGAGATTATCACTCGATATTGGACAATTTTTGTATGGAAAATATGTCAAAAATTTGACGTTACACGTCAAGAATCAATCATCAAAAACCACTATTGCAACAGCAGACTTGAACCCCAACTCTTCCATTTGCCATGATAAGTAATTCAAGACTCACACCATAATAACCTCATTAAAAAACTGAGTTATAATAATGTTACAACAATTTTTAAAAGAAGAACAAAGCGTTGAAAGCTTGAGGTCATAAATAAAACCTCCCGGGGGATGAGGGATGTTAGAAGACACAGGTGGTTACTCCTGAGGTGCCTCATAGCTTCCATATTTCTTTCTTTTTCATATTTTCTTTCAAAAGGTCGTTTGTGTACGGGTTTTATATTGTGGTGCGGTAACAAATTTATAACTTTACTAGCAACTAGCGTCGCTCGCGTTAGAAAGAGACAAAAAGTAGCCTATGTTACTCTACTATCTCCACTTAAAAATCACGTCAATTCGTCGCTCCATTTTGCCGTAAAAGAAAGACAAACATACAGACAGACAGACACACTTTCCCATTTATAATATTAGTATGGATATACTTAAATAGATACTTCTATTTAAGTATAGGTGAGACGACAAAAAGTAATTAGTCCGTGAGGTAGTTTATAAAAAATTTTGGACACGTATGTTTTTTCTTTGTGCTCTTAATCTTTCGAACACACGTGATTTAAGACACAATAGAAAGACAATAGCAGCCCGACAGCCGGCTGTCGGTAGGTCGTTGAAAGGTTAATCGGAAACTGACGATGATACAGTACGTTGAAGTTTTGCGTGACGTCACGCCTTGGTACAATTTTTACTGAACAACTCCGGAACTTTAATGCCCTTCATCTTTTTTTTTTAAATAGGTCAATCGAAAACTATGTGTCTAGTATTTTAGGACTAAACAGAATTATTGTTTTTAATGTAGTCGTTTCCCTGTTATCTATAGGTCATACTAATATTTGCTCCTTAGAACCACAACTTCTTACTTAAAAGGCAGGTGCCACGACAGAGCCATCAGAACGCCTAACCAGTATAACAATACTAAACAAAATTGACCCCCAACTGACCAACACTCGATTGAGTTGTTTATACATCTGCCACCGATTTCCCCGTAGGCCCGATAATGGAACCAGACCAACTTGCTTGCGCGTGCCTTGAATTGAATTGTCGCCTTATAGCATTTGACAGGGAATTGGCAGAAGTTCAACGTTCGGTTAATGGCTATTGTTTTACGATTAACATTTAGTACTGGAGTGAAGTTTTCAGTGTGAATTTAGCTATCAGTCTATAGCAATATTTAGGTCTTTACTTGGTCTCAACATTATTTCTTAAGGGGCTTCACGGTAGCCCTTAAGGTCATAGCTCATCACAGCCACCCGGCACCCACTCCGCACCGACTCGCCTCCTGCGGCTAGTATTCTTTATACGGACTTGTATGGGCGTGCGCTCACTAAATCAACTCCGTAGCGTCACCGGTTCGCCTCGGTTATAAGGCGAGTCGGTGCGGAGTGGGTGCCGGGTGGCTCTAATAAGCTATGACATTTAAAGTGCATATTACTTGATTGATCGCCTATTTCATAGGAAAGTCATTCAATCAAATTGTAAGCACTCTGACGGCTGTTTTGATAATTTAAATGATTATTAATTCTGCAACTGATGGCCTATTACAGTCGCAAATCATTCTATATCAACACACACTCAGACACTGAGCTGCAAATTGCAAAAATACGTAGGACAATTTGCTTTTTGCGGGCTACCTTGAACATCCACCTTTTGCATTTTCCCGACTATATTAAGGCTCTAAGATAGTCGGGAAACTTAACCGGATTCAGCTGGATACCTGGATGCTAAGCTGGTGGTCGTGAGTTCTTTCCCGATTAGGACAAACTTTTGTGTTATGAGCGTGATTATTTGTTCTGTGTTTGGGTGTATTTTATCTATAATTATGTATTACTAGCTGTCCCCTGCGGTTTTACCCGCATTAAAATTTGTCGTTACTACTCCGCTCCCGTGGGTCGTAGCGTGATGGTATATAGCCTATAGCATTCCTCGATAAATGGGCTATCTAACACTGAAAGAATTTTTCAAATCGGACACAGAACAGTAGTTCCAGAGATTACCTTCTACATACAAACTTACAAACCTACAAACTTACAAATTTTACCTCTTTATAATATTAGTATAGATAGTATAGATGTGTAAGTATATCAGTTTTATGGTAACTATATCACAAGCTCTGCTTAGTTTGGGATCAGATGTCATTTGTAAATTGTCAAAGGATAATTATTTAATTTTATGTAGGTATGTTATTATTTATTATGAATACGTTCTTTCCTACTATTTCTACTTAGAAACTGAACCTTAAAATGTGTCATCAATTATTTTTTCTACAAAACGGAAAAGCAAAAAGCCTCGTTAACTTTTCAGAAACAAGATATGTACCGAGTTGAGAACTGTCAAACTATATTAATTTAGAATAATTAATCGCCATAACTCGGGAATGTCTTTTAATCTGATTCGCAAAGTTTTATAACTTGCGTCTTAATTCTAAATAAAAATAAAAACTTTGCCTTACTTATTAATAGAATATAAGCCGGTCAGAATTAAAGCTTAGTTTGTGAATCGGTTTCGGTGATTTTCGTCTGATCCGGTCGAAACAGGAACTCATTATCAATACTAATATTAAAAATGACCCAGTTCTTGATAATGGCGATATCACACTGTACTGGGATCGATCTATCATCACCGACAGGACTATTGTTGCCAATAAGCCTGATATAGTGCTGATAGATCGATTAGAGCGTCGCGCAATGATTGTTGATATTGCTGTCCCGCATGACGAGAACCTCGTGAAAGCTGAAAAAGACAAGCAATCAAAGTATCTTGACTTGGGTCACGAGGTTGTCGACATGTGGGATGTGAATTCAGCAGTCATTGTGCCGATAGTTGTGACGGCTAATGGCGTAATAGCGAAGAGCCTCGACCAACATCTGAGGAGGCTCTCGCTAGGCAGTTGGATCAAGGGCCTGATACAGAAGGCGGTACTCCTGGACACGGCGCGTATTGTTCGGAGGTTCCTCTCTCTGGAGCCCTGACCACCGGTAGCTTGGACCCTGTTCCCGATGCCGGTGGGCTACTATTTTTTATATTTTTAAATGTTTATTTTTGTATTGATATTTAAAAATGTAAATTATATTTTATATGATTAAAAATGGGAAAGTCTGTCTGTCTGTCTGTATGTTTGTCTTTCTTTCACGGCAAAACGGAGCGACGAATTGACGTAATTTTTAAGTGGAGATAGTTGAAGGGATGGTGAGTAACATAGGCCACTTTTTGTCACTTTCTAGCGCGAGCAAGCCGCGGGCAAAAGCTAGTTATTAATATTTTTGAGAGGTGTTTTGTATGATACTGGTCGTTTATATAAGTATAGATTATATTGCTATCATGTTTAAAATAATTATGGCCCTAAAAGAGGCGATAATCACTTAATTTTAAATACAGGTTAAATAACTAACTGGTCCAAGTGGTTTCACCCACATCTTTGGTTACTGGCCTGCTCCCGTGGGTCGCAGTTTGATATTATATGTATAGCCTACTAGCTGTCTCCTGCGGCTTTACCCGTGTAGTTCCCGTTTCCGAGGGATTTTTAGCATGAAAACTGTTTAAAGTCCTTTCTCAGGTTATAGACTATCTCCGTACCAAATTTCTTTTAAATCGGTGCAGTAGTTTCGGTGTGAGACGGACAGACAGAGTTACTTTCGCATTTATAATATTAGTATGGATAATAATATGGATATTACTTCCTAATAATGTTGCTTTATGTTAATGTAAGAAATATTAAAATCAATTCGGTTGTTTTAGAATTTATCCATTTAAAACAAAAAAACAAATATTTCTTCTTCATAGTATTAGGTAAAGATTCTGAATCTCAAAGATTTTCTTATCTTACTTTCCAATTATTCTGACGAAAATTAATTATAAAATAGTTGTTAATATTCATAAAATTATAGCAATCAATTAAGATATACACAAAACTAAGATAAACTAATTTATTTTATAACTAACTTGTGTAATTAAAATCCGTTCTTAGAAGATAATATTTAAACAGATTCTTTGATGGCTATTGTGATTGGAAGTTTATTAAATGAATTTCTGTGGAAAAACCAGCGAAGTGAGAATCGAATTCGCACACCGAGGGTTCTATATTTTTTTATATATAGAAATGTTTTTAATAAATGTATAACATAGGTTAAATGAGTATGAACTATGGTTTAGCGGTGACTGACTGCAAAGCCGGAGGTCGTGGATTTAATTTTTTTTTGGTGAGTGGGAAATCATCATAGACTGCTCCCGTCCTGGGTGCGGTGGGAGGGCGTGTCAGACTTTTACTGACTAAAAACCCACTCATGTTCCTTCGATTGCCCTATAAGTTCCAGGGTCACGGTAATTATTATAAACATTCCGCAACCCCGGCAATCTTTGTGAGATGAAAATGACTGTTTGTCCTGTCTGGACATTTTTTTTTATAATAAGATAAACAAAACTGCCTTAACCTATCCTCAACCAAGCGACAGCCGGCTATCGCGCTGCTATTGTCTGTCTGTTGTGTCTCAAATCACGTGTGTTCGAAGGCTTAATATACGACGAATGTAATGCGGCGGCCACACACTCGACGAGTGGCATGGCAAGTAACGAGGAAAGGAGGCAGAGACGTAGTGTGGCCGCAATACTCGCCATGCCACTCGTCATGCCCGTCGCTCCCTATTTCTTCGGCTTTTTGCGCGCGAGTCAAAGGACCAGCAATACGAGTGCGAGTCATATGAGGATCGTCGCGATTAATTCCGCGAGTAGAGCAGTGTGTGGCCAGAAAGGGAAACATCGCGGCAGCGCGAGGAGCAGAGCGATGAGCAGCGCGAGGAGCAGAGCGATGAGCAGCGCGAGGAGCATAGTGTGGCAGACCTATTAAACAGTCTGAAACTTCTGCAAATAACCTGTGCAATGACAAAAGAAAACGTTCTTTTCCAAGTTAGATGCGGGTACCTGATGTGTTTTATCCTAATTTAATACAAGTTCATGAGATTCGGCTAAGCCGGCCCGGGTATGAAGAGGCACGCCCTGATTATATTTTATGTGACTTGTACTGTAAGGATATGCCTACTTTTGTGCTTATATAGATTTATACGAAATTGTTGATTAAGGACTGACTTTACAAAGTCAGTCCTGTGGGTGGTTGGCAAACGGAAAAAAAAGAATTTTATTTTTTACAATAATTGATTAGTCATCGTAAACCGATTGACAAAAAAAAGGGGTTTTATATATATTTTTATATATTTTTCTTCTTTTTTTCCAAATAAATATATCCTATGCCACTCCACAACTGAGACGAATTCAATGTCACCTTATATTATAACTAGCTGTCCCCCGCGGTTTCACCCGCGTTATATCAAACTAGCTTCTGCCCGCGGCTTCGCTCGCGTTAGAAAGAAACAAAAAGTAGCCTATGTTACTCTCCATCCCTTCAACTATCTCCACTTAAAAATCACGTCAATCCGTCGCTCCGTTTTGCCGTGAAAGAAAGACAAACAGACAGACAGACACATTTTCCCATTTATAATATTAGTATGGATGTAAAACGATTTAGGCTGTAGTGCCATAGAATGAGACACACATACATACATATATAAGCTCCTTTTGACAGTCGGGTAAAAACAACTGTAACTGCAACTTTGCCTACTTTCATCCACACTTTTATCTCCCCTTATCCCATTTGTTGATGATCTTCTAAATATTTTAAAGTAGTGTTCCTTCACGCCGTCAAAAAAAAAACCACTGTGCGAATTTCATCATTCTAGCTTTAATAGTTTCACGCTCTGATTATAATTTGTGTGACTTTTTTTGCAAATAGGGCATGCCTACAGTGCTCTTATATCAGTTGTTAATTAAGCAAGCTACAACTGCGCAAATATTTCAAGCTTCAATAGTTCCGAATGTGTGTTGATAAAAAAGAAAAAAAGAAAATCGTTTATTCAAACTTCACACACACACACACATACAATACAAAAATTAAAAACCTGTGCGAGCAATGATATTTTAAGTAAAAAAGTGTAGATAGGTTATATGCAGTCAAAAAGTGGCACATTAAAAGTTTGCCAATTGGCAAACATGATACTGAGTATCGCGTTGACATTTGACGTTTATCTCTTTTTCACTCGCACTACTTCAATTATGTATCATCCTACTTTGACGTGTAATGTATGTGTGCGTTAGTGTGCCGTTTTTGAAGATAGAATTTCGTTTGGGTAACCTATCTACGCTTTTTTTACTTAAAATATCATTGTGTGCGAGGCCAAAAAAAGCTCCTAATTCAGCATATGCTGCGATATTTAAAACAATAAATATCAAACCGCTGGTATTTTGGTAGGGTCTGCTGTGATTACGACCAAAGATTAATTACAAAAATAAATAAGTCTCCCCTTTTCCATTATATCAGTAGTAATATTATGAATTCGAAAGTACGTCTTGATTAAACCAACTTTCATGAAGTTTTATATTGATCAAGCTTAAACTCTAAACAAGGACGTGTCACTTCGCATGACTGTGCAATAATCGACAATTACGCGGGCAGATTCGCGGACAAAAGTACGTAAAATTATAAATATCTACATATTTTATGAAATGTAAAACAGTCTAATTTGTTTTTAACTTGTTTAATATATCAACGCACACATGGTCCTTGGCGGGTATGTTCTTTGTAAAGAGTGAGTATCCACTAAGAAAGTATTTTTCAAAATCCACGCGGGTGAAGACGCGGCAAGAGCTAGTTACTTATAATTATTCTTTTTTCGACCAAAAAACTAAGATAACTGTGCTGGGCTACTAAAAGATTATTTTCTTACTCTATACCAACTTTAGGGTAGTTATATATCCATACTAATATTATAAATGGGAAAGTGTGTCTGTCTGTCTGTCTGTTATTCTTTCTTTCACGGCAAAACGGAGCGATGAATTGACGTGATTTTTTGAGTGGAGATAGTTGAAGGGATGGAGAGTAACATAGGCTACTTTTTGTCTCTTTCTAACTTGAGCGAAGCCGCGAGCAAAAGCTAGTATAGAATAAATGACGCCTGTTTTAATTTAAAAGTCAACGGCCATAATATAGAAAGTAATTTTAAACTCCAACCTGAAACGGCAAAACCAAAACCCATATTGAAATCAAATATCAATCACATCCATAGGATATTACAATCACATAGGATATTAATATCAAATTCCAAAAATAGGAACGGCGGAAGTTTTATGGAATTTGTATAGGAATACGTTATTGGTGCTTTTGGAATTTATGCCGTAATGTCAGGTGGGAGAATGTGGGCGAAATACCTAACCGATATTGTTGTACAGCGTCTGTTGTGGCCACTTTCGTTCTGAGTGACGGATGGTTCAAGTTAAAAGTGACTAGATGTGTTTCGCGGTGTCGCGAGTCATGTCGGACTTTTGGTAACTGCGGACCCGTGGAACATACGTTGATGTTATATAGCCTATTTTAATCGCTAAATTCTTTACACACATAATGCACCTAGCTTTATGTGTGTAAAGAGTTTATATTACACACAATCAAACTAATAAATCTTTCAACTTTAAAAAGTTAGTATTGATTAAGGTTTCAGAAATAGTTTGATAATAAAGCAGTGATTAACGGACCCGTGGAACATACGTTGATGTTATATAGCCTATTTTAATCGCTAAATTCTTTACACACATAATGCACCTAGCTTTATGTGTGTAAAGAGTTTATATTACACACAATCAAACTAATAAATCTTTCAACTTTGAAAAGTTAGTATTGATTAAGGTTTCAGAAATAGTTTGATAATAAAGCAGTGATTAACACCTATCTAAAAAAAATACCTCTTTAAAAAATCAAAACTTTGTATTGATTTCATTTAAATGCTATGTTTCTGTCTGAAATTCTTAGCTTTATCCCTGTGCTTTATACCAAAGAGCATTACATTTTTAATGTTTTACTTTTATGAGAATCTTAAAAATTAAAAAAGAAAGTAATGGTAATCATAATTAAACTCTCTAGAACGAATTCGAGTAATAGAGATTAGCCTGATTGCCTTTTTAACCCTACGAAATTAGTGATTTTTTTTGGGATCCGAATTAAAACGCCCGAAGCTCTTACTTATACCACAGTCTAACTCCACGAAACTGAGGTTCCCACCACTGCGTATGAAATTGAAAATTTATGAAACAACAAGATTTGTTTTCTTGGCCTCGCACTCGGCATGTTTAGCTTTAAATTATGCTATCTACCTACTGATGCATTTCTTACCTAACGATTTCTGATCTGTAAGCGAGAATTATAAATTATTTAAATGTTAAAGGAAAATGGAAAGCAATTGGTTCCTTTGGGAAATCTTCGTTATAGACTCCCTCTTCGTTTTGTGGTTTTAAGGGAGCAGATTTGATTCCCAACCTGGGAATCAAATGGTTTGAGTTATTAGGCTTTCCCATTAGGAACTTGTTAGTAGAAATCTGGAAGTTGGATGCACCGTGTAACAAATCTCGGGTTTGGAAGACATGTACGCAAAGCCATAGGTTACGGCTTACGTGCGTAGATCTTTAACAGTATAGTTACGAATACTTTTTACACAACACGAGTGTCGAAAAAGCCGGTACCTTATTCACCCAGTTACTGGGTTGTGGAAATCCGATAGGCAGTCGCTAAACGTGAAGCACTGATATCCAGCTGAATCCGGTTGGACTGGAAGCAACCTCAACATGGTTGGAAAAAGGCTAGGGAGATAATGATATTGAAGGGCGGCGAAAAGATTACGGGCGCCATAAAGATCTTCCTACGTTTTGGAACAGGCAACTAGCGTCACATTTCTGACAAACTGGCCGACACTTGACAATTCATAAGTACCAGTAAATGGTCTAAATGCCTTTGACTTCGAAGTGTTGGCAGACCAGCTGCCGAATGATCGGACGACATCAAAAAGACAGCAGGGCCTACCTGCCCCCCTAGACAAGTGGCAATGAGGAATAGATAGTGGAAGCGAATAGATTGTCAAATGTACGACTAGTATCTCCGCATCAAGAACAACGTGGAGAGCCATGCAAGAGCCATATGTTCAGTAGTGGACGGAAATATGATGAGAAAAATAAGAAGAAAAACTGTGGAGGCCAGATAGGCAGTAGTACTGGAAGCCGACCCCCAAAGGTCTTCTTTATTTGACGGGCTTGTTGATCTAGTTAGTGATCCTGACTGCTTATCCGGAGGTCGTGGGTTCGATTCCCACCCAGAAAAAACTTTGTATGATGAGCATGATTGTTTGTTCTGTCTCTGGGTGTAATTGATCTATAATAATATGTATGTATTTATCCGTACTAATATTATAAATGCGAAAGTAACTCTGTCTGTCTGTCTGTCTCATCTTCACGCCTAAACCACTGAACCGATTTGAATGAAATATGGTATAGATATAGCCTGGGACCCGAGAAAGAACATAGGATAATTTTCATTCCGAAAATCCCCCGGGAACGGGAACTATTCCACGCGGACGAAGTCGCGGGCAAAAGCTAGTACATTATAAAAGAATGTTTATTAGTTGTCTGGTTACCATAGTACAAGCTCTGCTAGTTTGAGATGGCCGCGTATGAGTTGTCCCAGGACATTTATTATTGCGCACCAGTTATTCTGATTACTAAGTTTCTATCTCCCGTTTTGTTAAATTTCTTAATTAGTCATACAAGTAACTCATAATTAAAACTTTTAATTGCATTAAGTATTGATTTTAACTTTGTATTAACATAGCAGTTTTACGAAAATCTAAATAGATAATTTTCCAACCACCTTTACCACGTGTAGGCAATTATTTCAATGTTCAAAAGCCAATAATTGACCAAATGTTAACATTATAAATTACGAATCCGTCATTTAATTTGGCAATTTCTATTCGAATGTGGGAAAATGACGGAAAACTGTCTCATTAATGTATTATTTGCATTATATTTCCATTTATTCTGTAACATGTAGGATATTGATGTAATTTTGAGATGTCCACGTGATGTACATAATTATTTGAATGATTGTTATATTTTTTTATTAAAATTCACGGTCTTCCTTTTATTTGTGACACTATGTTATTTAGCAAAAAATAATTTTTATAATGAAACCTTTCGATCGGTATGATAAAACTACAGGATGATATTTTTTTCTCGTAGATCAAGTTTGATTCCCGGCCTAACCATTTAATTATTTGAAAATCGTCGTACGTACTTGTTCAAGTCGGTCGTGTTGCTAAACGCTCCGTAAATAAAATTGCTAAAAGTGAACAAAAAGTGCATAATACAAACAAAAACTTATATAGTGATACTCGGTGTTCTACGCCCAATTGAACAATATGGATATTAACTGTGTTATGTGAAAATAAGTGCAAAAAAACACAAAAACTTCATTACAAATCAGTTAAAATTCGAATTCTTATCTGCAGTGCTCACGGCAAACAAAGGATTAAACTTTGAACTCATTAGCACTACAACTTGTCAACAACGTAACCGGATTAATACTCACCATACAACTACTTTTTTATGCGCTCCGCCTAGTAGCACTCGTGGCTCTAACAGAAACGGTGAGACTGGTTAGGGGCATGTCTCGCGTTCAAACCCAAGTGAAAAAATCACTTTTTGTATTTTTTTTTCTGTTTTCTGTTAATATTTACATTTCTATCGGAAAACAATGTCTCAAAATAGTGTCACCTCTTCAAAAATAAACACTAGTATAAATTTTTAGTCATGCTCAGTCCGAACCTGACATGCAAAAAGTACTGTCTGACTCGCCTGGTATTGCCAACGTTTCAATTCGACAGAAACGTCCACGCACAGACACCTGCCCGAACATCGAGCATGCAGGTAAACCATTGGCTGAGGAATTTCTGCAGACCATTCGCCAAGAAATAAAAGATGTGATGTCCACTGAGATTTCAAAATCAATAAAATGTTCTATTGCTGAGGAACTGGGGGACTTAAAGGAGGCTATGTCTCTTATCCGCAAACTCGAAGCCTCGGTTCAATTCATGAGTGACGAGTTCGATCAGGTGAAAAACGAACTTCAAGACTATAAGGAAGCCAACCATCGTATTTTAAAAGAAAATGAGCTTCTTAAGCATACTGTTTCAGACTTGTCTATTAGAGTCAACCTCTTGGAACAAAATACTCGGCAGCAGAACATTGAAATTAATGGGGTGCCTGAAAATAAATCCGAAAATTTAATCAGTACTGTAGTGCAGCTGGGAAAGGTCGTCTCAAAGCGCACTAAAAGAGAACTGCATTATATCCGCCGTTCGTGTCAGAAAACTAGACCCGCAAAGCACCTCTCCGCGAGCAATAATTGTCAAGATGAATAGTACATCGACTCGTGACGAAATCCTAGCTTCCGTTATGAAATACAACAAAAAACATCCTGACAACAAGCTGGACTCTCATCTCTTAGGATACGGTGGTGCGAAAAAACCAGTTTCCGTGTCCGAACACCTCTCTCCACTGAACAAGCAGATTCACGCAGCCACTAGAAAAGCTGCCCGTGTCAAAGAATACAAGTATGTGTGGGTCCGTGACGGTCGCATCCTTGTTAGAAAAGCTGATGGGATACAAGCTAAACACGTGCGGAGCCTCGAAGTTGTTGAACTGCTCTAATGAACACTCGTCCACGGCAGTATTAAAAAACCAAATAATACAATACATCTGATATCAAGATTCCCATTCAAGATCTACTACCAAAATTTTAGAGGAATAAGAACCAAATTGTTATGCTCGCAAAACAACACCATCAATATGACGTTATTATTGCTACAGAAACTTGGCTGGACGATGCTATAAATGACGGCGAGATACTGGACTCTAGATACACAATATTTCGTAGAGACAGATCCTCAACTCTCCTGGGACAAAAAAAGGGTGGAGGCGTACTAATCGCTGTATTGAAAACAATTGGTAGTATTCGTATGGCAAAATGAGAAACTGACGCGGAAAACTTGTGGCTGAAACTAATGATTGCGGAAGAAAAGAGGACGCAATACTTGAACATCTGTGCTGTATACTTGCCCCCTCCTGTACAACTGCAAACACTGAACACGTTCCTGGACAAGGTTACCTCTGTAATTGATGCAACGGCTAGCCATACACTCATAGAACACCAACCCACAGTCTGCAAGTTTGTCTGCAAGTAATTATAGTAACTCACTGGGTTACTCCCTCGAAGATTGTTTGTCTCTTAATAACTTGCAACAGCTAAATCATGTGAAAAATCACCAAAGCAAATCTCTAGACCTAATATTGTCCAACTTTAATGGCGTATCTGTTCATGAATGTATGGAACCACTGTCAACAATTGATCCTTACCATCCCCCCCTGTGTATTGAGATTACTAATGTATCACCTACATTTCTAAAAAGCAAGCTCGCTGCAAAGTTTGACTTCCGCAAAGCAAATTACCAGATAATAAACGAGCAAATAAATCAGGTAAATTGTATTGAAAACCTTGCCCTATGTCAGGATGTCAACGCTATGGTAGAAGAGCTCTATAAGATATTGGATAATATCATACGTTCATTTGTGCCAAAATCCAAAGTAAAATGTAACAAATACCCCGTATGGTTCCCTAAAAGTCTTATAAGCATTTTAACCGAAAAGGAAAAACTTAGAAGACGTTACAAAAAGTATAAAAATCCCCGTGACGAATACGAATATAAGTTGTTAGGCCAAAGAGCTTATCAAGCTATGAAAAGTAGCTACGATAATTACGCTAGGAAGATGGAGGAGGGCATAACCCACAATCCCAAGCTCTTCTGGTCTTTCGTCAAAACAAAAAAATCAGGTTCTAGTGAAATGCCGTCTGAACTGAAGTTGGGCACTGAGGTGGCCACTTCTGGGGATGACATTTGCAACCTTCTTGCGCGTCATTTTTCGTCATCATTTAATCAACTGGGAGCCTTACAGTCGGAACATCGCTCTGTAGATACCCAGATCTACTCTTACAATACGTTGGGCAGCGTTGTTATCTCAGAGAACGACGTGATCAGAGCACTAAGAAAGTTAAATATATGCAAAGGCGCAGGTCCAGATGGTCTACCACCTATATTTGTCAAAAAATGTGCAGTCAGTCTATCTCTCCCACTGAAAGTAATGTTCAACCATTCACTTAAAACTTCTCAATTTCCTGACGAGTGAAAGCTCGCACACGTAGTGGCCATCTTTAAAAAAGGTGAGGCTGATGACGTAAAAAATTACCGACCTATCTCTATTCTGTCTGTATTTTCGAAAGTTTTCGAGTCTCTCTTGTGCCCTATCTTAACCGCCCATTCCAAAATAGAAGTAGCTCCACAACAACATGGTTTTTGCGCTCAAAAATCTACTACAACCAACTTAGTTCTTTATGTAGACAACCTTTGCAAATTAGTGGACTCACGCAAGCAAGTCGACTCGATTTACACCGATTTTAGCAGTGCGTTCGACAAAGTCGATCACAATATTTTGCTGCATAAGCTGTCAAACCTCGGCATATTTGGCCAACTATGGCTGTGGTTTAAATCCTATCTGACTGACAGAAAACAGAGAGTTGTTGTAAAGGGTCATCAGTCTTTGCCTTACAACTCAATATCCGGAGTCCCCCAAGGTTCCCATTTGGGCCCAATACTGTTTGTTATATTCGTTAACAATATAACAAACAGTATCAAACACAGTACCTGTTCCATCTTCGCGGACGACTTGAAAATATATCGGGTCATAGACACCATTGCAGACATTGCCCTACTCCAGGAAGATTTAGACTCTGTACAGAATTGGTGTACTAAAAATTGCATGCTTCATAATGCTGATAAGTGTTACCATGTAACATTTACAAAAAAACACCTTAAGCTTGCTTCTTCATATTCGCTCAACGGTAAGGTACTTCAAAAAGTCGACAAAATCCGCGACTTAGGTGTTCTCCTTGACAGTAAGCTTACATTCATACCCCATATTGACTCTATTGTTTCTAGGGCTGCTAAAACACTGGGATTCATAAAAAGAATCTGTTATGATTTCAGAACCGTCCAACCCTTAACAGTACTCTATAATTCATTTGTGCGAACTGTTTTGGAATATGCGTCACCGGTTTGGAATCCTATCTATGCCACACACGTTAATCGTATAGAACGGGTCCAAAAAAGCTTTACACGCTATATGCGGTATAAATCTCATAGCTGCCCTCCGGACGCAGATTACTCGCAAAGGCTAAGTTATTTCAAAATGATAACCTTGACACTCGGCACCAATGAAATGGTTGATGAGGACGTACAATGAGCTCCATAACCGTTCTAATAGCATTGTCATCTTCGCTAACAAGCTTTCTCAATTTCGCAAAAAATTGTTATCGTCCCACAGTGACCACATTTAATGCATGTATTATTACTTTTATTACTTAAAGTTTTTATATTATTTATTATCAATAATGCTATTTGAATTTTGTTTTGTTGATTTTTTTCTTTTAAGTAACTAATTATATTTGTGTGTTCTTTTGCTCTTATGTTACAAATCTGTTTTCATGTATGTTTTTTTTGTTTGAAAATATTGCAAGTGCTGTGCACACCTTTAAGTGGCAAATTCACTCTAGAGTTTAAGTTTGATATTGTACCCCTAAAATGTTCTAGTGAATAAGTCGTTGGAGTGCCGTTATAAATAAAAAAAAAATCTATGAATGCAGTTTAAAATGTTTTCAAAATTCATATAATGTCTTCTTTCAGTAAAATGTTTTATATACAATATTTAAGGTACTTTCCCACCATGTGGCATAGCCGTGGGACACCCTGTATAAGAAGAGGCCTCTTCTATGCAGTGAAACAGTAATAGGATGATGTTACTAAAGGTCTCTTAGTCACATCGATACGGAAAATATCGCCCTTGAAAGCTGTTTACATACGATAGACGTGCTTAGTTATTCATCAATCTCAAGGATAGTTTAACCACTTCGGAGATTCTATGGACATAAGCTGAATAGAGCTAAATAAATGGTCGTAGTTCCAAAGTCGCCCTGACTATTAATACCTTGAACAAATACAGAGTATTGAATGGCAATGGCAACTTGGTACTCAATTCGTGATATGTTATAGACAAATGAAAACAATTTTCATTTTTTTTGAAATATTAAACACTAGCTATGCTATGTCCTTTCTCGGGTCCCAGACTAATATATCTCTACCAAATTTCATTCAAATCGGTTCAGTGGTTTAGGCGTGAAGAAGAGACAGACAGACAGAGTTATTTTCGCATTTATAATATTAGTACGGATTCAAGAAGTATGTACGAGAAAGGAGTGCAGCTAATTTTATTCTTAGAAATACATAGTAATCTCGATTCTTATTGAAATAAGCACAAGCGTAGCATTTATTAAAATTTCTACTTGCACCGTTTTCAGTTTTCATATATTTTACAAAATCGATGAAAGACGATCAGTTAGAGATGATCAATCTCAACTGACAGCGTCTATTTTTTAATATATTAGAGTGTCATAGTAGTGGAATTGCAGTGGACTGGTCACATCTGATGCAGAATAGGCGAGACGACAAAAAAAACTAATCACTCTGACAGATAGATAAAAAAAAATTGGACACGTATTTTTTCCTTTTCCTCGTAAACGAAAAATGACGACGATACAGGCACATTAAAGGATTTGTCACACTGGATGCGTTCTGCGGCCTGAGGTCAGGTCAAAGTGAATGCAGCCCGCATCATGTATGAACAACATTGTCGGTATAAATATATTTTGTATAGAATGCGATCTGACCATGCGGGCACAACCAAAGAACGCATGTTGGGCCGACGGGGCGGTGGGGAGGGAAGGACGCGTACTGACCGGTGGGCTGCGGGCAGCGTTGTTCATACATGATGCGGGCTGCGTTCACTTTGACCTGACCGCAGGCCGCAGAACGCATCCAGTGTGACAAATCCTTAACTCACACATACAATTAGACGTCAAAATAGGATGGTACGATTCAACTATTGCGAGTGAAAAAGAGACGAATATAATTTGTGACAATTATAATTTGGTCAAATAGCTACATTTTAAAATGCCACCTGCTGATTGCCTATAACCTATCTACACCTTTTTAGTTATAAATCATTGGTAGTAAGTATTCTATACACACAATTAACTTGACATTAAAATGTAACGGTATTAAGTTATTTTGATGTTAAACATCTATAGCCGCACGTAAAACAAATTTCTGTCGTGGCGACGCATGCCGTGGCTACGCGTCGCCACGCTATATGATGGTGTATATATACAGTCACAGTCTTGTGTACTGTGTGGCGATGATGTAATGTCGATGTTTCACATCTGCCAGGCGTCCCGTGACGGCTCACTTTTTTTTACAAACAGCGATGTAGCAATCAAAACAGAAATATTTAAAAAAAAAATTAAAAAAAAAATGATTTATTTTACATACCAGGTTTTGCCCGCGACTTCGTCCGCGTGGAATTTCCCGTTCCCGGGGAATTTCCGGGATGAAAATCCTATGTCCTTTCTCGGGTCCCAGAATACATCTGTACCAAATTTCATTCAAATCGGTTCAGTGGTTTAGGCGTGAAGAAGAGACAGACAGACAGACAGACAGAAAGACAGACAGAAAGACAGACAGATAGAGTTACTTTTGCATTTATAATATTAGTACGGATTTACAAAAAAAAATGCAGGTCCCTGAAAATTTAACAAAATAGTTGCTTCGTATAGAAATCAAAAACCCGCAGACCAGATAATGACTCCAACCATGTCATCAAAACATCGCATTATTAATTAAATTAATTATCTTCTCAAATTATTTAAATTCCAAAGATATACGCGATTCAATAAATTTACACATTCGTTTAACACAAAGTTTGTGAAACAAATAATTTACTGATCCAATAAAACGAAATTAATTGGGATTCGATTTATCAACTGTAATTAAGTGTTGGATTTACGTTTGATTAACCGACGTATTATTTTATTTTTGTTTGTTTAACTTCTCTTAACGCTTAATGTTTATATAAGTTAGTTTCATCAGATACGCTTCATTGCATTTTTTTAATTATTATCTTTAGGCTATAAAATAATGAATTGCTTTAAAATATTAATAATTGGAACGGAGAATAAACTTCAAAAGTTCTATATTGTAAAATTTATAGTTTGATTGAAATGATTGAAATTATTTTTATTTCTGTAAATAGGTAATAAATTACACTTTTACACGTCATTTTTTTTCTTATTTTAATCGAACGATGGGGCCGGTGTTTCCTAGCTGGACTACTCTGAGAAGAAACATCCGAAACAAACTCAGAGGTCAAAGTCTCTTTTAAAGTCCATACAATATTGTATTGGTCAAAATATGCGAGGACCATGAAGGTAAACTGAAGGGATCTCTTGATGAGAGAAGCACACAGATTTGAGTGGACCTGTCCAAACAGTGCAAGCATTTGCCATAAGTCGTTAAGCTCAACTAAAAAAAAAACACGTAAGGAGCTCAACGTCTTGACGAACAATACCAAAGTGAGGACATTCGGGTAGGCCGCATTAAGTACTCAAACCGTCAGTCATTAAAAAACATACTATATAGCAATCAAGCAACCCACATAGTCCTCACACTCACAATAAATATAATGTAAAATAAAATATATAGGTACTCAGAAAAGTACATAAATGTCAAGTTCAATAATTACAATGTCAAACAGAATAAAAGTTGGTGTACAAAATAATAATACTTTAAAAAAAGTACTCATAAATGTCAATTATTAAAATTTTAATGTCAATAAATATAAAAATGATAATTTTAACAAATGTCAATATTGGCCTATGTTAATGATTGAAGCAGCTCAATTCCAAGCATTTGAGTCCTCAATATACTCTTTAACAGAATAGAAAGCATTCCGGCATAATTTACGTTTTATAAATAATTTAAATTTGGTGATGCTAAGTTCCTGAATCTGGCTAGGAAGTTTATTATAAAAGCGTATACATTGACATTTAAACGAACCACCTAGGTATTTTTTTAAGCCTAGTTGAAGGAACAATATATTTGTCCTTGTTTCTTGTGTTAATATTGTGGATATCACTGTATTTTTTAAACAGTGAGCGTTTAATCCAGGAATTCTAAACAATGTGGAATACGCAATTCGTTTCACATTCATGTGTTGTAAAAAATATGCAGATTAAACAATAGTTCAGTGCGAACCCAATAAAATTGGCAAATAAAGCTATATGGTGCGTGTAACACAAAATTTAATTAAATGCTTTCAATATTTATTTTGAACATTTATGTATATTCAGAATTGATAATGTTGACTTTGATTAGAAGTAATTAATTGTGGTTAAGGATTTAAGTATGGAGTTACTTGCTTAATATTCTCCATACGAAACAACATTTTGGAATGTTTATAATAGTTACCGTGACCCCGGAACATAAAGGGCAACCGAAGGAACATGAGTGGATTTTAGTCAGTAAAAGTCTGACACGCCCTCCCACCGCGCCCAGGACGGGAGACGTCATTTGATGATTTCTCACACCCAAAAAAAAAGTACATTTACTTTTGTTTTATAATTGTGACGTTTTAAAGGGTTTGTGTTTAAACACCGCCCAAAAAAGTACCAATTTTACTACCAAAAACGGTTTAAACGGTTACCAAAATGGATAAATGGTCACCAAATAACGCTTCTTAAAATATTATGAACTAAATCCAATTTGGTTTTTATATGAATTTGACTGAAAACTGAAACTTTATATGAATCACTAGTAGATGTGTGGTCACAGTTCTAACTTAACCTAACCTAACATAATTTGGTGACCATTAATCCATTTTGGTAGCCAAAAAGTTTTTTTTGTTTATCATTTAAATTATATCCGTTTCAAAGTGCCTTTTTTGTCTAATGAAAATAAATGATTTGACTATTGGCTATCTTCATTACCCAAAGAAATCATGTCGGCTTCCAATCTAACCGGATTAAGCAGAATACCGGTGATTTACATGAAAAGACTGACAGATATGATCTACTACCTAGTTACTGGGTAACATGATACCCCTTGGTTAGACTAATTGACCAGCTTTCTGACTTCTGACTACCCGTACCTACTGGCAAAGATCCGGGACCAACAGCTTCTAATTCTTTAATCCTTCGAACACACGTGATTCGAGACACAATAAAAAGACAATAGCAACCGGCTGTCACTTGTTCGTCGAAAGGCTAAGAGACAGGGTATCGATGTGAATTTATTAGAATTATGCGAAATTTAATCGCTTTGTAACCGCCAATACGCGTGGTGCATACTGCCTGACTTGACTTGTAATAAATCATTTTAATTTTCGTTTCGCCATATTAGAGGAGTTTTGACACAAACTTGAAAATATATTTTAGATTATGTACATCAGTTGGTTATTTCTGTGTAGTTTACTTTGCTGTCTCGAGATATTTACTGTTTTAGATAATATTTATGGGTTAGTAGCGTTATGACTACATCTCGATAAGACTAAATAGCAGATATGACTAGTTCGCTATAGGACTTAATCTCGATATGACTAGATCTTTTTAGGACTATATAACGTGTGCTAGATTAAATGCTACAAAATTAATTATTAGGGAGCTTTTAGTAAACTTCATCAAGTAAAAAGCTGCGCCATATTTTACGGGTTATCATAAAATATTACAAAACAGAGTGGTCATTAACACCATATAAAAAACCCGTAAAAACATCAAAAAATTTACTGAAAATTATGGCGGCGAAAAAGTGGTCACTTTGCGTAAAAAACGTGTGCCTTAAACGTAGTTAATTTTGTTTTAGATAAATTGCATTTTTAATATTTGCTGAACTTATTATTTTGTCCTTCAAGATCTAATTTTCTCAAAAACAAGGTATCATAAAAAATCGTAAGATAATTATTTTAATGTTGAATTTACATAAATTTTATTTAAAAAAGTGAAACGAACAAAATCAAATTTAAAAAGTGAACTAAATTAAGAAAAAGACATAAAAGCGTACATTTATATTTTAACCGCACCTTATGTTTTTTCCGTTAAGTTGGCATGACTGGCAGAAGACCCAACTTTTCCGGACACAATCTTATTTGACAGCCGGTAGTGCCAACTTATCGGTAATGGATAAGTTGATTTATTTTGATAACTGTTGGATTAAGACTTCCCTTTAAGGGATAAAATCCAACAAATATTGTCAAAATGTACAACGAAGCAATATAAAAAACAATAAAGCTGAAGAGATTTATTGAACAGCAGAGAATTCTGTACTATAGTCAATTTTTTTAACAAACGAGTACTGAGTATATCTCTTTCACATTTCCGGTATTGGACAGAGAGAGATGGAAAATCAGTCGAGGCGGAGCCAACGTTTTCAACACCAATGATAACACTTATGCTAATTATGTGGACCAATAGTAATGCAGAAAAAATTTTTGGTACACGTTTGTTTTAAAAAACAGACTATAGTAATATTAAAAAGCAGGCCAGTAAAACCATGGGTTTTCCCGTATGAAGAATCCGCTAGATGGCAATACGTAAGCGTGAGTTCCAACTGCAGCATGATTGGTTTTTTTTCGACATGACATTGTCAGATATGTCAAAATTCACCAACCACGTAGCAGATAGGCCACAAGCCTGCGTCTTGACATCTAGTGGATTTCTCATACGCAAAAACCCTCATTGCCAACAGCTTTAAATAAACATGAAGTTTTTAAAAAAGAGTATCCGTGGTGTTTCTTGCCTGTTATTTTCCATAGAGATCTGCCTACGTTTTGGAACAGGCAACTAGCGTCTCCTTTCTGACTGACTGACCGACTCTTTGACTAATAAGTACTTATAAATGGTCTAAGTGAAATAAATGCCTTTGATTTTGATGTTGCTTTTAGTTATTTACGGCAGCTACGACGGCAGTATAAGATTTTTGTCAGTTGACAAGGAGTATCATAATATATGTACAGCGTTAATAATTTATGGATTATCATCATGTACACATAACAACATAAACACGTAATTCGTTTAAATTATGTAAGCACACGTAGATGGCTTACTTAATATTCAAGGTCCTTACTCTCGTTGTCTTAAGCGTAATTCTAACGTGAGGTTCGTAGTGCGATTCCCAGGTTTGGCAAAATGTTATTAAGTACTACAATTTAGGAAATGTCAATAACGGGGCGCAGTTTAATAAATATCTTGGGACAACTCACACACGGCCATCTAATCCCAAGCAAGGAGCCGGTGTTATGGTAACCAGGCACCTGATATACACCATATAACCAGGCACTATATACACACATCAAAAGTGTCTAGGGATATTTCAATTAAACCTAAATTACTAAAATTCTATTAACTTTTTGTTAAAACATGTACACATTAAAATAAACCTTGTTTAATAGACTATTTAATCTGATAATAAACTTTTAGATAACATTAAATTTAAAAAAAACTTAGAAGAAGAGGAAAAACTCAAACAAAATTTCAATCTTAACTTTATTTTTGAAACATCAAAACTTAAACAAAACAACAATTTTTTTTATAAAAATTCTTGAAAACTTAAAATTAATATTCCGTGGATCCACCTAAGACTCTCCTGACACATCTGCAGCGGTTCTGCATACTCAAAACAAGGGTGTCAATATCCTGTTGTGGAATACTGTCCCATAATTGCCGTTTCTGAAGCCATGAAGACCAGTCAGAGCGTTATATCCAGGCTTTGGTCATGTTATCGTGTCACGGAGGAAGTGGTGGAACGGCACCGAGGACCTCAACGCATTACAACACATGTACAGGACCGATTCATAGTAAATGCTGCACGAAGTCAACTAAATGCAGCGGCGATGCAATTGGTTCAAAGGCTACAGAGAGAGTATGGTTTGCTGGTAAGCGGTCAAACTTTGAGAAGGCGACTGCATGAAGTCAATCTACGTGCTCAAAGGCCATTTTGGGTATCAGCACTAAGGAGAGGTAATCGAGGAAGAAGATTACAATGGGCTATTGCACACGAAAACTGGAACCATTCTCAATGGTCACTTGTGCTTTTCACTGATGAATCTAGGTTTGGATTTTATCCTGATTCGCGAAGAGTACGCGTTTGGAGAAAACCTGGACGTTGGAATCGACTGCAGCACCCACAACAAGTTCATGCATATTAAGGTGGCACGATTATGGTTTGGGCAGGAATTCGTCTCGGCGGTAGAACGGACCTCGTTTGGATACAAGGCAATATGACTGCTCGAAAATACCGAGATGAGGTGCTAGAGCCTGTAATCTTGCCCCACAAACAGCAAATGGGACAAAATTTCCAGCTAATGCACGACAATGCCCGTCCACATACGGCGCGTATCGTTACAAGTTGGTTACAACAGCATGTTATCCAAGCTTTAGACCGGCCTGCACAATCCCCTGACTTAAATCCTATTGAGCATGCCTGGAATATGCTTCAGAGAAGAGCTCGTAGGAATTTCCCTGTTGATATTGTGCATCAAAACCAGCTTTTCTTGCATCTTAGCAGGATTTGGGACAGTACTCCGCAACAGGATATTGACACCCTTGTTTTGAGTATGCAGAACCGCTCCAGATGTGTCAGGAGAGTCTTAGGTGGATCCACGAATTATCAATTTTAAGTTTTCAATTTTTATAAATAAAAATTGTTTTGTTGTTTAGGTTTTGAAATTTCAAAAATAAAGTTAAATTGAAATTTTGTTGAGTTTTTCCTCTTCTTCTAAGTTTTTTTTTTTAATTTAACTTTATCTAAAAGTTTATTATCAGATTAGATAGGCAATTAAACAAGGTTTATTTTAAAGTGTAGGTGTCTTAACAAAAAGTTAATAGAATTTTAGTTATTTAGGTTTAATTAAAATATCCCTAGACACTTTTGATGTGTGTATACAAATAGTCATTAACAAGATAAATTCAAAAGTTTTACTGATTTTGTATGAGTTTATCTGCTAGATGTTATATTCAGGACTAATAAGAAGAATGTGAAATAGACGCTTGATATAGTATTTATAAATACATACATATTAAAGATAAATTACACTCTGACACAGAACAAACAATCATGCTCATCACACTAAGTCCTAGGTGGGAATCGAACCCACGACATTCATCTCAGCAATTAGAATCACTAACCACTAGACTAACAGGTCAGACAATATAAGTATGGAATATTGATGGTATCTACTATAATACACATTACTTATTCATCTCAATATACAAATTATGTATATTAAATACCACCGTCATAACATAGTCGGTAAAACTCGTTAATACGTTTGTTCATAGATATTAATATCGGAGGCAGAAACTTTAATTGGATTAAAACTTTGCTAACGGGAACTTTGAGGATTTATTAATTAAATCTTGATGTCAATTATAATAATTAAACATCTACTATTTAGTTAAGGGTTTGCTAATGCAGTGTTGAAGTAATTATGCAGTGATTGTTACGGAGTTTTGGATATTGATTACTAAGACAAATTAATATTGATTTTGTTGACAACTATATTTAACTGTAGTTGACGTTCCAAGGTGCTGCCAGGGTATAATGGAAGTAAAGAATTTGAATTTTTATTTTGACTATGAGAGTATTTTTTTTTCTTTAGTAAATTTATAGATTTGAGGATCAATCACTTTATATAATACTATTTTACCTAGGTTTCGCTCATGCTCGTAGTTAACAAAAGTTAAAAATCTCAAATCAGACTGACAGTTTTTTAACTTTAGCGAGACAAGGCATGAAATTATTTTATTGAAGAAGAAAAACCTAAAGAAAACAACCACCGTAAAAACTAAAAACAAAATAATAATATAGTTCTGTTTCTTGTTTTGTATTGCTACCGACTTCCGAATTCTATACATTTGTTATTTTTTTGTTTTTAGTTTTTGAAGACTGTTGTGTTTTTTAAGTTTTTTTTTTAGTTTTATACTATTTAGTGCCTAATTTCACTGTCTGAATGTATAAATCTAGTTCAATTATAGGTTGTTGCTAAACATCATCAGGTCATCGATATAAATCAAACAAATAAACAAGACAAAAATGTTCATAAAAATAAAAGTACTTGGAAAACTATGTTAATTTTTTATGGACCCAAATGGCAACTATTCTCTATTAAACTTAATAAGAATCACGTAATCCGGATTATAAATCTTACCGTGATCGGTGTGTATACCTAAAAAAACCCGTCGAATTAAGAACCTCCTCCTTTTTAAAGTCAGTTTAAAAATACAAAGGTATTTTAAATTACAAAACAAGCAAAAAAAAAACAAATGAATGCGTCACTCAAACGCTCTTTGATTCGTCGATAGCAACAACCAATCACACACAAACTAGCCGTGACATTTTTAGGTTCCAAAAAACCGGGGCTAACGATTCAAGCGTTCATCTAAATTGCTAAAATCGCAACCTAACATTTCGACCGGGCGAGTAAAAACCACAATGTGACGATCTAAAAATAACAGTTTAAAACGACAGCCTAACATTTTATACAACAAAAAACTGGGCTAAAAGTTAGGCCAGAATTGCAGCACTGACGTTGTTTGACCAAACTTTATTTGTACCGAAATTCACTAGTATTCGGAACAGGTTAACTAGTATTCGGAACAGTTATTTGTATGTTACGACTACCAAAAGGAACTGTTACCGGACGAGTATGAATACGTCAAACGTGTAGTTTCCATGTATAGTGGGAAGTTAAGTTTTGTCGGTAGGTAGCGTGATGTCAAATAACATATTATAAGCCTTCATCAATGATTGAGCTACCTAACACAAAAAAAAATCAATTCGGACCAGCAGTTCCTGAGATTAGCAACCAAACAATTAAATTATGTCGACATGACATGACATTATTTAGCGCGCCGTAGAATGAGACATACATATGCTCAAAAAACATAACCTTCCTTTCGGCAGTCGGGTAAAAATATTCATTGTCAAAACAGCTGAATAGGACACAAACCTCACTACCTAACTAGTAGTAAAAGCTTATAATATCAATATGGAACAGTTAAATATTCATCGAGTATACTAGTTTCATTGTTCTAACTTCGGAACACTTCTTATTAGGCTCCGCGCAAACGGGCCACCGACCACGGTCACTGGTGGCCAGCGCTGGCCACTTAACAACTTTTTCATATATTTTGTATAGACGCGCCGCACACGTGAAGCTGCTATCGGCCACTCGCTACATCAGTGTCTGCGACGCGCCGCTAGTAGTCGCTGCGGGCAACATAAAACGCCGACATCCACCACTGTCGCACTGCTCCGCTCCCCGACCTAACCATTAGGCGTTCTACGTATCGCACGCGTATCGCAAACTTTCCGTGTAGAATCCATCGTTAGAATGCGCAGCGGGTTATAAAATGTCGCGACTTCCAAAGCGGTGGCTGTCGCTCGCTTCTGACACTTATGGCGAGATAAATAGACGTTACTAAGCAATGACTTTGGTTTAGCACTATACCTGTCACTGTTACACAACTGCCAAACGTCAAGTGCACGATAGAGACGGGAAGATGGCTATGCCAAAGTCAGTGCTTAGTAACGTCTATATTATACTTTAAACTTTCGCGTTGCATATTAATATTTACAGGTATTGACGGAGTATAGTGTCACCGAACAGTCTGCTTGTGACTATGGCAGGTGTAACCCTGCCGAAACGTCAAGCGAAAAACAAAGAAAAAGGTACGTGCGCGTTAAATCCCGTAAAACAGTAAAACATCTTAGTAACGTCTATTTATCTCGCAATTACAAATGTAGCGGTCGCGCGCGACAGCCACCGGTGGATGTGTTGCCCGTTTGCGCGGAGCCTTAACCGTTTAATAATGCACAGTGATCCGGCGGTTCGGTAGGAATAGATACAGATTGGGTAAGAACGACCGCTGAGGTAGGCTTAGTTATATTTTACGAGGTGGAACAGTGTGCGGTATTACCCGACGTTGGTTCTACAAAGGGCATTTTTTTGTGATTTTTGTGGGTAGGCCTGTTGATCTAGTGGTTAGTGACCTTGACTGCTAAGCCGAAGGTCGTTGATTCAATTCGATAAAGGTCAAATCTTTGAGTAAGGAAAGTGACTTTTTGTGGTGTAGTTTTGACTGTATGCTTTTCATTTCAACTCATATACCTTCATGCGTTCTTGAAAAAATGGGTGTTTTGTCAGACATAGAAACTCAAACTCAATCTCAAAACTATTTTATTCAAATAAACCATTTACAGGTACTTTCGAATCGTCAAGGTGTCAGTCTGTCAGAAAATTGAAGCTAGTTGCTCGTTCCAAACAGTAGATCACATGAGAAGAGCGAGCAAGAAACTCCATGGACACTCTTTAAAATCAATAGATTACAAAAATTTGGTTACATCATTCATTGTTGAATCTAAGGTACTATGTGAGAACAACGTAACAAGTCGTACATGTTAAAAGAGGCATTGTAAACATATGCCCTTACTAATAATCACTGTGTAAAGTTATGTCATGAATAAAGCCTGTGTAACCATACATTTTTTGACGTATAAACCTGTCATAACTTTATGCAGCGTTTATTAGTAAGGCGCTTAGTAAATAAGCAAAACAATTTTTAAAATAATTGTGGCAGTTAAGAGATGACCAGTCTCAGCAGAAAGCGCCCGTTCACGAACATGACGTTTGGATCGGCACAAAATAGCTCAACCATTTTGAAAGAAACCAAATGATCCAACACACACGCTACCGTCAGTGAGACATTTGAGTGAGCATGACAAACTCCCAACGGCCAGAGTACATTCAGTTAAAGACAGACAGACATAGTTAATGTGTAAACAACTATAAAGTACATAGTGCTCACATTGTATGCTATGTGAATTTATATAAAACAAACACTGTGACTCGATACAGTACAGAGACGGACAACAAAACGATCCTATAAGATTTTTACCGTTTGACGTATGGAACTCTAAGAAATCGTCAAAGTCATACAATCAAGACAGGTTGGCGACTCTGGACATTATATTATGTCTTGGTTTCCTTACAATGTTTTTATTTACTGTGTGGGATGTCCAAGATAAACTTTTGAATATAAATATGAATTGGAAACGTCACTTTGGTGCTTACTTTGAGCGTACAAGCTTCTTGAGCGCGTTAACTACTAGGCCATTATTAGCACATATAACCACAAGTGTAAACATTCGAAAACCTCCGTCCCAAAGTTATTAAGATAGCAGAATTGACAACTTTGAAACAACTGAACCGATTTTTATGAAACATTCAGCCTTAAAACCAGACCTAAGTAATCTAATTTCCAATAAAAAATCGCATCCAACTAAGTTAGAGCTACCGTGCCATAAAAATCTATTAAACAAAAGAGGCTAATTACAGTAGTAAAATTTGGTTGTAGTATTTGAAATACTACAACCAAATTATTTCAACTATGTTCAAAGCTCACTAAAAGTAACAAACATTTCGTAGCGCGTAGCGGTTTCTAACTGCTACGAGCGTAGCGCTACGAGCGTGGCCGCGTAGCCTTGACACAAATTAGGGTGGTTACGCCGTAGCAACACTGCAGTTCGGTGTAATTGAACCGGCGTTTCATGGGAAATATACAAGGTATTTGCACACCTTGTATTTTAAATTTTTCCTGAAATGGTGTTTGCATATTCTCAAATGACCTTGCTAAATAAGGTAGGCTTAGAATAGAATAGAATAGAATAGAATAGAATAGAATAGAATAGAATAGAATAGAATAGAATAGAATAGAATAGAATAGAATAGAATAGAATAGAATAGAATAGAATAGAATAGAATAGAATAGAATAGAATAGAATAGAATAGAATAGAATAGAATAGAATAGAATAGAATAGAATAGAATAGAATAATTGTTTATTTGCCAAGAAAGTAGGTACAATATTAAGATATTATGTTTAATTGAGTGATCCTTATACTTCCTGCCTAATTAAGGCATGCAAAACCATTTTATAAAACAAATACAGGCATACTTAACACAGACCCACATTACAATCACAATGTCAATATAAATTATTAAGTAGTCAAATATTAAAATTATAGTTTTAAACAATGTTAATAGTACAAGTCAGAGTCTGAATTAGCTTAATTATTGTGATAATATGTCATGATTGAATTATTGTAAGGAATAGGTACAGAAATGTCAGAATTAATTTAAGTATTGATCATCTAAAAAATCGCAAATCGAGTAATAACATTTATTAATCAACAAATCCGTCAATTTCTTTTTAAGGACTGGAGTAGTCTGTATTTTTATGTTATCTGGTATTTTATTAAAAATAATCGGGCCCATACAAAAAACACTTTTTTTTAATAGGGCGGTGTCATATTGACCCACATTAAGCATATTTTTGTATTGTTTCCTTACTGGTCTGTTTCTAGCATCGGATACTTTATTAAAAAGATGCATATTTAATTTTACAAAGACAGCAATTTCTAAAATATAAAGAGACGGTAATGTTAGTATTTTCAAGGACTTAAACATAGGTACACAGCTATCTGTTACAGTTAAATTACACATTGCCCTTACACACCGTTTTTGAGCCTTGAACACCTGTTCTCTCAGGCTACAATTTCCCTAAAAAATCAAGCCGAATCTCAAAATCGACGCAACTAACCCATGGTATGCAACTAACCTTGTGGCCATGTTAACTTTTTTAGACAAATTAAGAAGCACATATGCAGCTACACTTAGTTTTTTACACACTTCTTCTGCTTGAGGCTTCCAAGTCAGTTGGCTATCCATGAGTATTCCAAGGAATTTTGCAACTGTGACTTGGTCAACTTCTTGTCCACTATTATATAAATGTAATGGTTGTGGTGGAATTCTTTGATAAAAATGCATAACATTCGTTTTTGATATGTTAATAAGCAAATTATTATGGTCAAGCCAGTTAATTAAATCCGTTAATGTATCATTTATGTTTTTTTCATAAGTATTTCTGTCAAGGCATTTAATCAAGGCAGTGCTATCGTCTGCGAAAAGTACCATAGGATGTTTAATGTGTTGTGGCAAGTCATTGATGTACAGTAAAAATAATAAAGGGCCAAGCACACTGCCCTGTGGGACACCATACCTAATAATTCTTGCTTTTGATAGAATTTTTTTTTCACTCTTAGTTTTCAAGCATATTTTAGTGATTTCTGTATGCTGCTTACGGTTGCTAAGGTAGGATTTTAAGAGGTCAAATACATTTCCTCTGATTCCTATCGCTTGTAATTTATTTAGTAGGGTTTCATGGTCGACACAGTCAAATGCCCTCGACATGTCCGTAAAAATTGCACAAACAGGATTTTTTTTATCAACATTTTGCATTACTGTATTTAATAGGTCATAAACGGCCATATTGATGCCTTTACCCTTTCGGAAACCCTTTTGTTCTGTACATAAAATGTCATATTTAGAAAGAAAACTGTTAATTGAGTCACAAATAATGTTTTCAATAACCTTTGCAAATATTGGTATTAATGCAATTGGCCTGTAGTTAGCAAGATCTTTCTTATCGTTCTTTTTATAAAGCGGTTTGACTATTACCGTTTTTAAACTGTCCGGAAATACACCCGAGCTAATGCACGTATTTAGTATGTGACTTAAATGTGAGGCGATATGAACCGATACGAATTTTACGACCTTGGTTGATATACCATCACACCCAGTGCTATTTTTGTTTTTTAAGGACTGTATGGCTCTTAAAATATCTTGCGGTAATACCGGATGCATAAACATTGAGTTTGGATTATTTGTCAAGTTCTTAATATTTAGTTTTGTAGTCATATTTTTTTGCGTTTGGTCAATAAAATAGTCATTAAAAATGTCGGCAATTTCTGTCGGATCAGTAACGGTTCTATCTTTAATTTTAATTTGGGAAATTGGTTCGGTAATTCTGCATTTATTATTTATAATCTGCCAAGATGCTTTAGATTTATTGCTAGAGGTGTTAATAAAATAATTGTTTTGCGCTTTCTGCGTTAATTTAATAATTTTCCGAAACCTACGCGAGTAGTTTTTGAACGTGATCTTGTTATAAACTGATGGTTCACGTCTGCATTTCCATAGTAAATATCTTTGTTTTTTACTACATACTCGGATGCCACGTGAGACCCATTTAATGTTTTTATTTGTCTTAACATTTATCATTTTGTATGGAAAGCAAAGATCGTATAGCCAGCAAAATTGTTCCAAAAAATAGTCGTATGCTTTATTAGCATCATTTGTTTGGTATACTTCAGTAAAAGAAATGCATTTAAGGTAACTTTTAAATCTAGTCATATTTTCGGTGGATAGGTCACGTTTTTTAATCCGCCAAGAGTTTATTCTATATGATTTCATTACCTTAACTTCTAATAGTTGAGCAGTGTGGTCAGACAAAGCAAAGTCCAGTACTTCTGATGTACACTTTAATTGATCACTGCATGCAAAATTGTCTAAACAAGTATTGCTGCCGAGTCTGGTAGGTTGTCGAAGTTTTAATTTGAGATTGTAGCCCAATAGAAAGTATTCAAAGTCCAACGTCAATCTATTTCTTTTTAAAGTGTCTATGTTGAAATCCCCACATATGACTACTTTTTTAACAGATTTGTAACATAGTTTTTTCAAAATATTCTCTAATTTATCATAAAATACATTTAAGTTATTTAACTTTGGTGGCCTATAGATACATAATATTATTAAATTATGATTAGTTAGCTCTATGCCACAGCATTCAATGACATTAGCTATAGAATGATGCGAAACATCTGAAAGCTCTTTATAATCTAGACAGTTTTTAGCTTGGGGATTGTTTATTAATATTTCTAACACCTGGTCTGTACATTGTGCTCACCGCATTGATATTTTAAGGTAGTAGTAAAGATACACCCTACCTTTTACTTGAAAAAGGTTGTCTTTCACACTAATCGAATGCAGATTGACACCATTATATTACTTGGAGCGACTGCTTACCAGACCTTCACTACTTGGTAACTGAATAATGATAATCTTTAGTTACACGGGCTGTCAGATTTTGTGCTGTGGCCAATGTTTGACTAATTGCTGGCAGCCAATGATCTATGTATGATTGACGAATACATTTCTGAGGCCGACTTAAAACCAAATGCTGGCAGCAGACTACTACCAACGGAAACCATAAATATACACGCATTGATAACTCGCTATTGACCGTACCTTAAGAAGACATCTCATTTGAGATCCCCTTAAATCTTGTTTACCAACTAACCATTACCTTATTCCAAAATTATTATTACGCAACATGCCAAAATGTTGACCGCGACAAGGCTCTTGAAACCGCGACCCTCTCAGTACGTGGGGGTCTGTAAAGCTAAAGAACTAATGGGAAGAGATTGCACTGACAAGGGTCTCATCCAATCGGCCTTGAGCATAACATGGGCGGCTTGAGGAGAATTTTTACGGTGTAAAAACAATGGTATTTATATTAGCAGCCACGTAGTGATTTAAATCTTTATAAGCTTTAAACAAAAATTAGAACACTAACGAAGATAACTATATAAATAAAATATATTACTTATACTTAATATAAAAGATATTTATTTATTTAAAAAACTTTATGCACATGTACAAAAACAATGCACAACGGCGGACTTAATGCCTTGGGCATTATCTACCAGTCTACCTTAGGGTGATGCAGAGACAAAACATGGCAGGTGCAAAGATATAAATAAAATGTTATAAGTAACAGTAGAATATATATAAATATACATATATTATACATAAATATACCATAATAATAAATACATATAGACATACATATAAATATATATACATACAAAGCCATTGAGAAATATAATAATACTGAGGTGGTGAAGAACTGCAAATATACATATATATAGATATTAACATTTAAATAAATATCGGGACAAGTCACACAAGGCTATTCTGTGTCTATCTGTTATTTATGGTAACCGGACAACTGATATATTATACATACTTATAAATTTTATACATATTATAGATAAATTACACTCAGACACAGAACAAACAATCATGCTCATCACACAAAGTTGGTCCTGGGTGGGAATCGAACCAACGATCTCCGGCTGAGCAGTCAGACTAACCACTAGACCAACAGGACTGTCAAAATAATATAATTACATTTTTAACTACACTGACACACATTTTGAGCATTTCCAGTTTCAAGAATTAGCCTTTTTCAAAAGAAAATGTTTTTAAAGATAATTTAATAAAATATGCATACAATGCTTTTCATTATTTATTTAAAGTAAGCAAGAATTAAGACATCCTCCGAAATCCACGCCACCGAACTACCAAGAAAGTTGTACAGAAATAGTTCCAAAATTTCTCAAAAATTAAATAGCAAATGAAGTATATTTTACCGCATTAACTGAGTAGCGAGCGAAGCGCATTACTTAAACGACAAACTGCGGGAATACTGCAATGCGCTTAGTTTATTTAGCCTGTGCTCTAATGTAGTAGTCAGACCTTCGTCATTTTCAAAATCAGATAATTTACTTGCATAATATACATTATGTGAAGGTGTTAAAGTTTAAAAAGTAACAATATTACTTAACTTGATGAGATGGGCAAATTAATGAGACATTGGTGCCGATTCTCTTATTCACAAACTAACGTTTTAAGTTAAGTGCATCTTTGTCTTTCCATTTAATTAAGAAAAGGACAGAAGATAAAATATTAGTTAAGCCCTGTCAAATTTAGACACTCCATAGACAATTTAGAAGCGATTTAAAAACATGGCGTCTAAATATACGTCAATTTTCTTCAGGCGCTGTCTAATTTGGCAGGATTAAACTAAAAAGTATCTTCTGTCCTTTTCTTTAAGAAATGGAAAGAGAAAGATACATTTAACTTAAATTTTGTTAAGTTTATGAACAAGAGAATCAGCTCCATTATATCACGACTAATTCTATGAAAGGGTGGTTTTTACGTTGATACTTTATAAAATGTGTTTTTTAGGTTGGAAACTGATAAATATACGGAATATAAAAAAACGTATACTTTTTTTTATTCCGTGTATGTCTCAGTTTTTCAAGTCTTGAGGCTTTATTTTAATTACTTTCACTATAACTTGTCCGGACCTAAAACGCACCTTTGATGAGCTAGGGGGCACTGTGGGAATCAAAGAGCAAGAATTCACATGTGTTGGATATTGTGAGGCAGATCTTATGGTATTTGTTTGTGATCAGGTTGGTTTTTTAACTATGTAGTGCATATTAAACAAAGCAATTAACTTCACACAGATGTTGGTACCGATCGAATAAAGTAAATTGCTGTGTTTAATAAACACAACGATATTAAACAAGCCATCCCGATTCCTCCAAATCCTACAACAGACTATATTTTCTTTTCTAACCATAATTATATGTATATTTTTGTATATATATTTCTCTCATTTCGTAAAACGACATAGATCTGGTGGTTCCACAATTTTGAGGCAGGCCTTTATATCAGCGCTGAACATATTCCTAGCTATATTCCTAGCTGGATTAGGGTCATCGTCTAGGCACACATACGGCTGAAAATACATCAATATTTTACATGAAGCGAGTACCATCTGAGCTCCTCAATCCTTTCGGTGATAAATATCAAATACTACCTAATATGAAGCTCGTATGCTTTGGGGAGTTAGGCAGGGTAATGTAGGTATATAGCGTGCCTATAACAGAATTGTTTAAATGAAGACGTTTTTGTCTGCTACTAAGTTAAAATATATATTCATCTCCTTAGTCTTTTTCTCAACTATGTTTTCTTTTCGGGAGGAAAATCAAAATGACTTCTCCGTCTCTCGGAAGTGTCTCGTTTTTTCGGTTACCCTTTTTGTTCCGGGGCCGCGGCAACTATTAGAACTATTCCGCAACGAAATTCCAACCCAGAAGGGGTGAAATAGAAGTAACGACATTCACGCAAACAAAATCGCGGGCAAAAGCTAGACAACTCATAATTTTCGCGCGACCAGGCTCTGGATTACCGATTTTAGACGTTTCGACACAAAACTCAATAAGCATTTGCCCGACTTCATTTTCAATAACTTATCTATCGTTAAATTTGGATACTAGAGAAACTAGTACATTGGCGCTAATTCTCTTGTACACAAACTTCACTACATTTAAGTTAAATGTTAAATGGAAAGAGAAAGATGCAATCAACTTAAATTTTAGTTAAGTGTGTGAACAAGAGAATCGGCACCAGTGTCTATCTCTAGTAAATTAGTCCACCGATAGATAGGTTATTGGCAATCGCCTTTACAGATTGAACGCAAGACCACAAAGTCTCGTTACAACCACCCAACAACGTGTACCAAAGCTAAGCTGTACGTTAAAATAACTACGTCACAAATAGCTCCCCAAGTTGCGCCGAGAAACATTGTACGGATATTTTACAAGTTATAAGCCGAGCAAATTCATATAATTTTCCGAACATGCTCCTTAGAAACTTGAGCGTACCTAACAAGACGGTTGAATAACTAACAAATGTGTTAATTACTGTGACGTCATCAGTATGACGTGGTTCTAGAGTTTTGTTTACAGATTCAGGCGAAGTTTTGGCAAGTATATTGATTTTAAAGTTTGGTTTATTTGGTTGTTCAAGCGTTCAACATCGGGGTTTTTATATTTATGAGCGTTGTAATGTTGAGTTTCCGTTGGCTTGTTAGTTTTCTAGGGCAACATGATTCAGGAATAGGAATAGGCTAGAGTTAAAAAATTAAAAGTAAATATCTTGGGACATCTCACACACGGCTAATCCCAAGCTAGGCAGAGTTTGTGTTATGGTATAAATACTAAAAAAAAACATAAATTTTATAAATTAATTACTCCCAGATACCGAATAAACAATCATGCTCATCACACAAAGTTTGTCCTGAGTGGGAATCGAAGTTACGACCTCCGGCGTCGACAAATATTAGTACCGTATAGAAATCGAATCAGCGACAAGCAGCACAGCAGTCAAATAACTACCCACTATCCACCGATTAAAAAAAAAGCTAATCACAAAATATCATTTCTAAAAACACACCCAATCTATTCCAAGTTTTGTTAAAAACAGATCCTTATCTAAACAAAACTGCAATAGTACCTATAAAGTACCACTAGAGCCAGAAGTACCAACGAAGTAACACCACAAAAGTGCTTTTAATCTAGATGCTATCTGCGATACACACGCCAAATGTTTCAAACCTGTTTCGTGATTATTACTAACACTGGCATAGTAAAAATGTAAAGCAGTAATTCAACTGCCATTCGCGTTTGGAAAAAATAAGTGGGAGAGCAACAATTCATTCATTTTACAGTCGTGATGGTCCAGTGATTAAGGCGCCCGCCTCTCATGCAAGAGGTTGTGGGTTCGAATCCGGGCAAGTACGAATGTGACTTTTTCTATTCATATGTACTTTCTAAAAGTTAATGCTGGACATCATAGACATCGGTGAAGGAAACATCGTGAGGAAAATGTAAAGCAAAATCTTCTATCCGCCTTGAGCAACCGTGGTGATCAACGCTCGTGCTTCCTCTGTATGAGAATAGGCTTTTAGCCTGCAGTGGGACAGTAAAAGGCTGGTATTAATATTATTATATTATAGTTTTTATAAACTATACTACACAAAAGGCTAACATAAATAATAGTTTATCTATTTATTTAAAATGGTAAACTGACTGACTCGGTATAATATTAACGCATAGCCTAAACCGCTATTCTCAGAGACTTAAAACTTGGAGGGTGAGTTCTTTGTGAACAGTAAGTATCCACTAAGAAATTTTTTTTGGGAAATTGACCCTTGAAGAGCTAAAATTATGTTGGCTTTTTAGTTTCTCAAATGTATATTAAAGCTCGGTAAAATAAGTGAATGGTTTAAAACCTTGATCAAAGTTGCTCTACTATTTAAAATGTACTGTGGCACCGGTTTCAGAATTGTATTCTTTTGAAATGTTTTTAGAGTAAAAATGTTTTGGTCTCAGTTATGGCTTCGGTATAAATGTGAGAGCAGTGTTTATTTAAAATTTTGTGTGAAATCGAATGAAATACGAAATTTTATTTGGTTCACAAACAGATACATATTTCAATATTTTAAAGCTCGTAAAAATAATAAAACGTAACTAGGTTTTTAAAGTCAACTAGAATTTTAATTCCGAGTGTCAGACATCGGTCATAAAAATAAAATATCAACAATATCTATAGGTACTGATATTGGCGCCGATTCTCTTGGTCACAAACTAACGTAAATTTAAGTTAAGTGCATCTTTCTCTTTCCATTTAATTAAGAAAAGGACGGAAGATAAAATATTAGTTAAGTCCTGTCAAATTTAGACACTCCATAGACAATTTAGACGCGATTTAAAAACATGGCGTCTAAAAATACGTCAATTTTCTTCAGGCGCCGTCTAATTTGACAGGATTAAACTCAAATGTATCTTCTGTCTTTTTCTTTAAGAAATGAAAAGAGAAAGATGCATTTAACTTAAATTTAGTTAAGTTTGTGAACAAGAGAATCAGCACCATTATAAAACCAAAGAGTTAGTTTAATTGAGTACGAAAGTGTGAAGTGCAGTTTACAGAAATTTTAGTCTGACTGTTTGTCTGTATGTTTGTCAGAGATAAACTTAAAAAGTACTGCATGGATTTCATTATAGCTTTGCTTGAATATTACCAAGAAGGAAAGGAAATGGAAGTTTCTACATCCACGCGGGGGAAACCGCGGGTGCAAGACTGTAGGCTTTATAATATTACGCTGTCACTTTTGTAGGAGGAACAAAACAGTGATGCAGCCATATTATTTTTTCCTGCTACATAGCATCTAGACTACGTCGCTGACAGCAGCTAAAAATACCAGCCTATTACTGTCCCACATGGCAAAGGCCTCTTCTCATACAGACAAGGCATGAGCATTAATCACCACGCTTGCTCAAGGCGGATTGGCGATTTTGAACGTATATTATTATCTACAAGTCCAGGTTTCATCACGATATTTTCCTTTTCACCAATGTCTGTGATGTCCGTCCGTGATCCGATGCCAGGATATGAACCCGCAACCTCGGGTATGAAAGGCGGTCGCCTTAACCACTAGGCTATCACGACACACAGCAGCAGCAGTTAGTAAAATAAATTGAAATCTTTAACCTTACACCATCTGTTATATTTTTGTGGTCTGTCAATAAAATAAACTTAGATATTGTTAGTGCTTACACAAATTGAAGATAAAATGTATTGAAGGCGCTAATTGTGTGTAAATTGAGGTCTAAGTACTTCTTGAGAGGTTGAAAATCAGTTTATTTTCTCTTTTAGTCTGTCTTAATATAAAATACAATTATCTTGAATTATTTTAAATTATCATATTATTGTAATAGAAATAGAAATAGAAAACATTAATTTGCAAAAATGTATATTTACAAAATAGGTGGATAATTTTATATAGTATCAATACATTTCACCTTACGGCATACAAAGTATAAAAACTATAGTGACAGTACTAAGTAAGTAAGTAAGTGTAAGGAATGTCAAACGTTTTTTTTTTTTAAATAATGGCCTCTTTATACGACTAGGAGTATTTGATTTTTCGTAATTAAGTTACAATAGTGTGGTTTAATCTATGTTTCGTTTTTGTTTTAAATTTCCGACTTCAAAAAAGATGGATTAATAGGATCTCTGCATGTCTGTTTTTTTTATATATTGTTTAATTATTAACAGTCACCTATGTTAAACATTCCTATGTAATTGTTGAGGCTATAAACTATTTCCGTAAAAAAAATATTTAAACCGTTTCAATAGATAGATAGGCGTAGGCGTAGCAGACAAACATACAGACTGTCGAATTTATAATATTAGTTTTTTATTATGGTAATTGGTTCTTTCTACATAATATTATTGCTCTTTCTACAAACCAACCGGATTTTTTAAATGAATGAAATAAAATAAAAATTTATACTGTGACATCTATCATACAAAATAACTAAAATTATAATAAAAGTTTTCTATGAAAAAAATTGGTTGTTAAAATGAATAAAAAACATATTATGATGTCTATATAACAGATACTAGTTAAATTAATTACCACTCACCTTAAATAATTTGACTTTGACTTAACGTGCTGGTAATTTCAATGTTACCACAAACGTGTGATTATACCCATTTCATTAAAATTGAGTCGGCAATTTAGAGATGAAACGAACAAAACAAACAAACAGATTAATTTCGCGTGAATAAATATTATGAAAAGGTTCAAAGTAAAGGGAAACAAAATGTTATCTTGTAAAATCACCACAACAATTAATTGGTATTATAATTGGAATCATTTTGTATGTTTTCGCCGAAAGATATTTCGGCCGATTAACTGATTCCAATAACAGACATTTTGACCGTTTGGTAATTAATTTAGACTGTATATACGTGTAAATATTTATTTTGCTGTGTTTTATTATTTGTTTACGAGATAAATATTTACTTTACTGTTTTCTACAGTGAAGTATTAATTCTGTAAACCAGAAAGTGTTTATTTAAATTATGTGCTTGTGCCTTCTCTGTAAAGGCGTGACAACTTGTAGTTTAAACAAAATCAAAGTGAATAATAATTTATTAAGTTGATTTGAATTAATTTTGAATAGATACAAACATTTTTGTTTAAATAAATAGGTATACACCTTGTTAGGTAAGTTGACGGACATATTTAAGAACGCGATAAATTAAGCTCAAGTATGAAAATAAAAATGTAAATAATAATAAAACAATATAAATTAGAGAAAACTCTTACCGCCTTATTACAAAACAAGGTTTTTCTCTAAACCAGGTTTAAACCATTGAGCTAGGTTTTGTATTTCGAATCTTGATCGTATCAGAATAAAATTCAAATTACCAAACCTGGCTCAATGGTTTAAACCTGGTTTAGAGAAAAACCTTGTTTTGTAATAAGGCGGTTAAAGTCTAAAAAGAACACTCTGGCGCTTGAGGTTGCATCAGGTTACTAACATATGATAAGAGGGTGAAGTAGGTATGATTCCTTCTTCTTTCTATGGGTTTCTTGCGCGTGTATCAATTTATTAATTTTATAAGGCATTTGGTATAAAAATTAAGGTATCGTTTTTTGACATTTTTGGAATGAGAATCGTATATTGAATATCCTTCTGCAATAAGTCCTTTTTCTTACCTAACACCGTGTATATTATATATTTTTTTTCTTCTCATTTTGTTGTTTATTAGTTGGTTGAAAGTGGCCGTCTACCATTTCAGAATTTGTAATTTGTAAACGAGTACCTCGTAAACATGATATTGCTTTCATTTCAATAAAAAAAGAATGAAATACCAGGGCTCTGATATTTATTGTTTTAAATATCGCAGCGTATGCCTTTTTGATCTCGCACAGATGTTATATATTTTTTTGTTATATTGTGTGTATTGTATATGATTGTGTGAGCCTCAAATAAGCGTTTTTGTTTTTTTCTTTATTCCTTTCTAAATTTTAACGCACATTTTTGACAGCGTTGATATTGTATTAGTATTTAATTTACATTTACAATAATGTATATCCCACCAAAAATATTTCATGTAAAATGTTGACAAGACGTCCACATAAAGTTTGCCCTGTGAAAAATATATCATATCTCACGTATAGCCAACCTTCTGAATCTACACGGCCTAAATCTACCGACCTAACTTCACAAATTCAACATATCAGAAAAAATGTATAATTCACACCCAGGAAAAACTTTGTGTGATGAGCATGATTATATCTTTCTTATGTATGTGTTTAAAATTATATAAGAAAGTCTGGGTACAAGCTCTACTTATTTTGAGACCAGTCCCCCCTAGACAAGTGGCATTGTAGAATAGATAGTGAAAACGAATAAATTGTCACATGTATGGAGATGTCAAATTGTTTAGCGAAAGCTTATGTCAATTCCATACATTTGACCATCCATTCGTTTTCGCTATCTATTCTACAATGCCACTTGTCTAGGCCCTCTGGTGGTCGTGTGTAAGTTGTTCGAAAATATTTATTATTCATTGACTAAAAAAAATATATAAGATAAGTTTGTATCTATGCAAACAGTCTAAGTATTTCTGAATACCCAGAAATAATGTGTCGGATTGATTCCCCGGGACGGTGACATGCCTGACATATGTCTACCGTGCCGTCCTTCACAATGTATTTCCGGTAGTTGTTCGATATTATTATTGTAGTTATTTTGAATCTGTTTTGACAGGTCTGGAAATTGTCAGTCAGCTGAAAATGTTTAGTTTTTCCTTACAATACTAAAATAATAATACCAATCTATTATTGTCCCACTGCACAGCAAAGTCTCATACAGAGAAGGCACAAGCATTAATTACTACGCTTGCTTAAAACGGATTGGTGATTCCAGACTTGCATTATTTATGTATTAGTTTAGCTTTTCCGGCAATGTTTTTATTTATAAATGATCCATACTCATAAATGCAAGTTCCTCTATCTGTTTAACTGTCTGTATGTTTCGTTTTCAAGCCAAAACCACTGAACTGATTTGTATGGGAACTACTGCGGGGGACAGCGACACAAAGAACACTTTTTTTTTTATTGAACAGTAAACAGGCAAAAAGTTTAATTCACGCAACTCAAAATACCTACTTACCTTGTTAGGGTTAATGTAGGAAGTAGGTAAGTAAATAGTTTGATAAATGTGACCTTGTATAGGAAACAATGAAAGAAAGCCCAAAATTAAGGAGTTTATTAAAACATGCCGATAACGTAACAAATTTAAACCCTCGATCAACTGCTTAAAGTCGAAAATCGAACAGTTATTAACGAGTATTTTAAAACAATATTACTTGCAATCCGTAATTGGATAAGCCAATTTAAAATGACTGAAGATATCTTCACTTTACTCGTGGATCGAAAATATTTAACTAACACCATGAAATTTTGTACCTTATGCCTCAGAAAATAAAGTTCCTTACTGGCTGGGTTTGTAAAATGTGTGTATTTTAAAAGCTAATAAAGGGAACTTAGGTTTTTAATTAGCTTCGTGGACTTAAAGAATATTAATATGCTCTGATAAATTATTCATGCTGAGAAAAATAATAATGTAGTATCGTAGAGTCGTGAAGAATTAGCTAGAGAATTCAATTTTACAAGAAATATGAATTTTGTAGCTAGTATGAAAAATGAGTAACGAAACCGTTTATTTACTAGGCGTTTAATCATTTAAAAAACTGAATAAAATCTACAGAGTTTCTATTAACTCAACGTAATCCCGGCAGGACCCAGGGTTGCGGAATAGTTCTAATAGTTACCCGGAACATAAAGGGCAACCGAAGGAACATGGGTGGGTTTTAGTCAGTTTAAGTTTGGCACGTCCACGAATAAATAAATAAATAATAATAAAAATCTAAATTCACTAAGTTTGCAAGAAGAACTCTGCACTAAAAAGTAAAAAGAACATATTATATTTTGGAAATCGGTGGCAATGTTAAACAACAATCTAAAAACTGATCTAAGCCGCCGACTTCCGAAGTTTATGTTATTTTTACCCGACTGCCGAAAGAAGGGTTATATTTTTTGAGCGTGTATATGTATGTCTCATTTTACGGCACGCTCTACAGCCTATACCGTTTAACGGATTCCGACATATAAGGTGTTATTGAATTCGTCTCTGTTCTAAGAGTGACATAGTGATATAAACATACATTATTTAAAAAAAATGGAGAAAAAAAATATAATTAAAATAATCAAAAAACCCAACGGCAATTTCGAAAGTTGGTAGCAATTACATGAAACAGAATCAAAGCCACTGACTTCCGATTTGCATGCAGTTTGGTTTCTGTTTTTTTTTTCACAAAGTAACTTCTGAAAGCGGTACTTTTCAGCCCTTATTGCGAATAGTTATTATTTTAAACGCAGTTTGGAACTATAGTCAAAATTCGTGAACGAAGTCACAAGCAGAACTTACTTACAATTACATACACATAAACACAACTGCCAATTTTCTCCAAACATCAAATTCCCTAGTGCAACGAATGACCCAATTACATGCTGCAGCGTAACGTATTGCGGTTTATATGAATAGTGACAATTAATGGTTTAGCAGTAATTAATTAGCAGCGAAGCTAAGCTGTTACAGTAAACATTGCGGTCGGTTAATGAACACAAATGAACTCTGAACTTTGTGGTTTAAAAATTGAGACAAAAAGTTGGATAAGGAGCTCAATTTGTTTTACCATTTGAACCCAAAAACCAACCCAATGTCTTAATCACCCAATTGGTCCTCGCATGATTTGACCAATACAATCGGGTGGACTTTAAAAGAGACTTTGACCTCTGAGTTTTTTTCGGATGTTTCTTCACAGCAGTCAGCTAGGTAACACCGGCCACATCGCTTAACATAAGTCAAAAACCATACTGACGTGTCAAAGTGTTATATTTAACTAACTTACAAAATAAATATCATTTTATTACATACTCGGATAAGGTTTCAATTTAAGATTGAGTAAAAAACACATACACATTTTATATCAAAGAAGTTTACCTATTACATACTTTAGATTTTAATACCTATATTTTTGCTTTGCAATATTAGTATTTTTGTAGTTACGATATTTATTATATTATGGTTTTTCAAATTTAACATAGTCGAAGTACAATTTTACTTACAAATCTGTGCTTAATATCCGTATAGATTTATAGACTAAAGTTAAAGAGAGATTATTTAGAACGCACTTATCTGGGGAAACGAAATACGAAAATATTGTCTGTAAAACAAGAGCGTTCGTAGATTATTTGTATATTCACCATTATCGGTTGCGGAATGTTTATAATAGTTACCGTGACCCTGGAACATAAAGGGCAATCGAAGGAACATGAGTGGGTTTTAGTCAGTAAGAGTCTGACACGCCCTCCCGTCGCACCCAGGACGGGAGCAGTCATTGGATGATTTCCCACTCACCAAAAAAAAAAAACCATTATTCACGCTAAACCATGTAAAAAAGTATTGTAACACTAATAATTTAAAAGATGAAGATTATGAAGAAAGGGAATTTCTTGCCCGTTCTTCTTAATACGAAACAACATTTTGTAATGGGCAACTAGATTCATTTTTAATTTTGTTAATGACATTCCAAAACATATAAATTATTTGACTTAAAATTCAACTTTTTAACATCACGCTACGACATACACAAAAAAAGTAACCAAAAAGAATAGCAAAGTGAGCCTAAAAATCACATACAACTAAGCTATACTTAACCCAAACCCACTACACACTAAATTCACCTAAAAAAAGTTTAAAACCAACCCTAATCACCTTGCAACTTTAAACAGAAACCAACAATTGAAAAGGCACCAACAGTTGGTTCTGATAAGCGTAAGTTATTGCTTGCAACGCTTCCACGAATTATAGTGCTGGGCTGAACTAGAACTTTTGTACACTGGATGCGGCACTGAAATATTTACCGGTTTGGCCGTACCGGCTGCGGTTGTATGGTTCGTTTGTTTTTTGAAATAGCATTCTTTTCTCTATTTTATGGTTGAATAGGGTTGCTTTGTTTGTTGCTGTTTACTTTGGGGTTAAATAAAGAAGAATTTGGTTAGATGGGCCGTTTGTCCACTGCCGTCACCGTCACGTCAAAGAGAACGATGACGTCGCTGTGACGATCCATACTTTTACTATAGCCGCGAGTCTACCGCAAGTCACGTTACCTCATAGTAAGGTCAGCCTAAATTAATCTCGTTCTCGGTGACGTGACGGTGACAGCGGTGGTAGACAAACAAAAAACAATTGAAAAGACACTAACATTTGGTTCTGATAAACGTAAGTTATTGCTTGCAACGCTTCCACGAATTATAGTGCTGGGCTGAACTAGAACCTCTGTACACTGGTTGCGGCACTGAGATATCTACCGGTTTGACCGTACAGCGGTTGTATGGTTCATTTGTTTTTTGAAATAGCCTTCTTGTTCACTGTTTTTATGGTTGAATAGGGTTGTTTTGTTTGTTGCTGTTTGCTTTAGAAATAAATAAAGAAGAATTTGGTTAGAGGTAGGCCGTTTGTCCACCGCTGTCTTCGCCGTCACGTCATCGAGAACGAGATTATTTTGGGCTGAGTTTGCTATGAGGTGAGGCTATAGGCGTTGGCCCTATTGGGCCCCTTCCCGTGCTAACTTCTCTTTGAGGCGCGCACAGAACACTAACGCGCCGGCGACGCGGGCCAGGCCCTAGCCGGGCAGCGAGCTACCCATCGCTCGCCGTCCGCAGACCCGCGCCTACGGTGGCCGGTAGTCTTCTTGCGACTCTCGACGTCTACGCGCTACGCCTGGGTCCCTGTCCGGGGCGAGAGGCTAAAGGATCATATTTTGAGATTTTGAAATAAAAACTTTTTTGTAATAATATAACATCTAGAAAAAATATATTACTACGTATTTCTTTTAGGTCAACTTTTCTAGACATCCCTAATAACCGGTGCCGTTAAGAAGGTTTTCAAATTTTTGAAATAGCACTTTGGAAACCATTCAGAAATAAATAAAAAATAAGAAATACACCGACGTAAGACCAAGGCAGATGCAAGTATCATGCAGTATTACTATAGCGTGTTATAAGACCCCAACATGATACCGTGACCCCATTAAGGTCATAACACTACGAATTTTCCCGTACACTTTCAGGAAGCTCTGGCAGTAAATAAAAAGTGATAAATGTCATATCCAGTCGAAACTTGGTCCACAAAACTCCACGGTTATGCTTTCCACAGTAGTTATTTTGGGAGGTGCTAGAGCGCGCAGTTTTGACCTAACCCCCAGTTTAATGGATACCCACAAACACTGTGGTCCAAGGCACCAAAGCCGCACGAGCTACGTCATTTAGCATATTGGAAATATTTAGTTTTTTTTTAGGATGGGAAATTATTAAATGACTTCTCCCGCCGTGGACAGGGTGGGAGTGTCCGACTTTTGCTAACCTAAAACCCACCCTTGTTCCTTCAGTTGCTCTTTATGTTCCGGGGCCGCGGTATCTATTAGAATTACTTCGCAACCCCAGCACCACTATGGAGGTCGGATTTCCAAATATGGTTCTTTTTACAGGAAAAATAGAGATATCACATTAACCCGAGTAGCTTTGACTGTGTATATACGTCAGTTGTACTTTGTATCTGCACATCACCACTACACGACAATCAAAACTACCCAAAGAACATGTCATCCAAGTTTCATGTCTCTAAGACAAGCGGTTCGGGTTGTGCCTTGACATATCAACAACCAGTCTTGTTAGTTTATAATACTAGCTGTTCCTCGCAGTTTCGCCCGCGTTACGTTAGGTTCTTAGTTACTGTTCCGCTCCCGTCGAACATAGCGTGATATTATATAGCCTATGTTACTCAGCAATAATGTAGCTTTCGAATGAAAAAACAATTTTTGAATACGGTCCAGTACTTTTTGAGTTTATTCGTTACATACAAAAATACAAATTTTGCCTTTATATAATGTTAGTATAGATATTATAAAAAGATGATGCGCTGACGTAACTAAGGCCTCCCTAGGCTCTCTGACCACTAGTTTTGTCTTGTTGCGTGGTGAAAAATGGAGTCACTTCACATCCTTTGTTTTTTAAAACTCCCTGTTTTACGCAGCGTGGTGGTTTTTGAAAAGAGCTTATATTTACTTACTTTTTTATGATATTTTTATACAATACCACTAAATGTATACAGTACTATGCGCTGATGTAGGAGTACTGGTTCGATTTGAAAAAAAAATGTTGGATAGCCCATTTCTTGAGTCCATTTATGTAACACTAGCTTTTGCCTGCGGCTTCGCCCGCGTGGATGTAGGTTATATCGCGTTTACAAGAGAACTCTTTAAAAGTTCGGGATAAAAACTATCCTATGTTCTTTCTCAAGGTCAACTCTATCTCTGTACCAAATTTCATTAAGTGGTTTAGACGTTAAAGCGTAACAGACAGACAAACAGAGTTACTTTCGCATTTATAATATTAGTAGGGATGCCTGGATAAGTAGGCAATCCCAAACAAAATAAATAATGTCTCAATTCTATCCAGTACCTCTGAGCTTTCAAGAAAAAAATAAAGTCTTCAGCTTTACACTATCAGTATAGATTAAAAACAATCCACCACCCAATTGAAACCGCTCCAGACATATCAATTATCACACCTACCCCTATATACCCCAGAGCAAAGTCGTGAAGATGCCGCGGTAGATGACGTGTTTGCACGACAAACGAGTCGACTCTCTTCTGTTGTTCTTGGTCCCCCTCTGTGGACTCTGCGTAAATATTTACGGACTAACGTATCGCGTACATGGGTGAATGTATGGAAATGGCGACATACTTATGTTGTGGCTGTTGTCGTGCGTTGGTGTATGGAGAAGTTTAAGTTTCTAAGCTTGGGTAGAGTGGAAATAGTTTTGGAGATTAATTTGTTGGGGAGAAGCGTAAGAACGTCCTAGTACGGGTAACGGGTTTATTTTGATGATTGTTATTTTTTACCTTTTTTCTCTTGTCGTTTCTCGTAAAGTATTGGTACCCAGCTGAATCCGGTTAGGCTGGAGGCAATCCCCAACATGGTTGGGAAAAGGTTAGGTAGAATGTACAGGCGTGACCGAAATCCGGAAAGAGATTCTTGGTTCCCCAAGTTCACTCCCGGATGCTCTGAGAAGTCTACGGAAGGTGATCTGCTTCTGGAGGGAGGTGGGCTGGCTGGACTAGCGGCCGCCGTAGCTCACGTACAATGGTCCCACCTAAGAGGACTAAGTGCGGAAACCAAACCTCCCAGAGGGAGGTCCATGATGATGAAGATGATGAAGGTTAGGTAGATGATGTTGGTGATCTATTCTTTATCTAAGAATCGTGAGTAATAATACCTATTCAGTATATACCATATTTTAATTCTTTATATCACCTCAATTAAAATTTATTAGTTAGATTACTTTTTACAACTGAAAAACTTCTTTTTGGGTTTAAATATTTGTAAATATATTGAAGCACAAGCATTTTACTAAATTTTTATTTGAAACGATCACAAAGGTATGGAACAATAAAATCTCTCAGCAAAACTCTCATGTTGTCAAAAAACGATGAGGAATTAAGAAGACAACTATTATTCGCATGTTTGGCTTACCTATGTTCCGTCTCTATCGTGCACTTGACGTTTAACAGATGTGTAACAGTGACAGGTATAGTGCTTAGCCAAAGTACGGGTTAAGTAACTTCTATTTATCTCGCTCTAAGAGTATTCCCTATTCCTAAGAAACATTACCTCGTTTCAAATATCATGTTTGTACATAACAATTATATTCAGTTGCTAGGGTCCTGGTTTCTCTATCAGTCAATGCCAAATCTGGTCATCCATCATTTAAATGGTCTTGAACAAATTTGTTTGGGATCAGCTCCGGCTTTTCCCTCCTTATCTCATCATTTTTTTTTTGTTTGTTTTTCTGTAAGTTTGTGTCCTTTTATTGTTATTAATAATGCACCTGCCATGTTTATATCTCATCACTTCTGGGTTGACTGGTAAAGAATGTCTAAGGCATTAAGTCCGCCCTTGTACGCTTGTGCATGAAGTTTAAATAAATAAATAAATAAACATCTCAGAATTCAGACGAATATGTAATTTTCTCGTACTTACCTGAATATAAAGGAACCGGTTAATTCCAAAACTCAGTCTTTAAAACGAAGTTCCGTGATAATTACCCGTTTAAAATTAAGATTAAGTTAAAAACGCTATTAGCTATCCTTGTGAATTCACCTTGATTTTTAACTGAATTTTATTTTTTACTAGCTTTGCCCGCTTCGCTCGCGTTAGAAAGAGACAAAAAGTAGCCTATGTCACTTTCCATTCCTTTAACTAATCGTCGCCGTCGTCGCTCCGTTTTGCCGTGAAAGACCGACAAACAGATAAACAGACACACACACACACAAACTTTCCTATTTATAATATTAGTACGCATTATTATTGTGTCCTTTAGTTAAAAAAAACTTTCATTTTAAGATAAATACTTTTATTATCAGTTTACATTCTGGCGGAACTATAACTATAGATAGATAGATAGAATATTCTTTATTGTACACCAATAGAACAAAAACAGTAAAGGACAACACAAACAAATATGCAAGAGTACAATAGGCGGCCTTATCGCTAAAAAGCAATTTCTTCCAGACAACCTTTGGATGGAATTAAATTATTAAAAAATAAACTATGTAACTATGTGTATTATACTATGTGTTTTATTTGCATAACAACTCAACATTTTAATTTTATTTTGACGAGAAAGTTGCTATTTGTGTCCCTTGTAAATTGTTAATTCTTTAATTTACATTTATGGGCAGTTTTGAATTGCTTTGTCCAAAACATAGGTCTCCATAAATAAGAAAAAGCAAGAAACTCGAAAACGTTAAACTAAAACTTACTTATTAGCATTGACAAGATACAACCGCATGATAAACTGAAATGATACACAGACAGACAGCGAAGCCCATGGTCCCATCTGGTTCTTTGAATAGGGAACCCTAAAAACAGTTCCCCTCTAGACTCTTTGTCGTCGGTCCGTTTGTCTAACTATCTGATGGTGCTGTAATGAATTGTAAACATTAGCGTGCCAACCTTTTGTTTTGTTTTAAATACATGCCCTTACTAATAATCACTGTGTAAAGTTATGCAATGAATAAAGCCTGTGTAACCATACATTTTTTGACGTATAAACCTGTCATAACTTTATGCAGCGTTTATTAGTAAGGCGCTAAGTATGGTACTAGAACTTTGGTGTTAATGAACAGTTTGATACTTATCTACACTAATATTATAAAGAAGAAAACTTTGTATGTTTGTTTGTTTGATTGTAATGAATAGGCTCAAAAACTACAGGACCGATTTCAAAAATTCTTTCACCATTCGAAAGCTACATTGTCAACGAGTAACATAGGCTATTTGATATCACGCTATTTCCCACGGGCGTGAAGCAGTGACCAAAAACGTAACGTAATGCGGGTGACACCGCGAGGAACAGCTAGTGAAATAATAAAGAGACCTAAAATTTAAAAGCCCAAATGTTATTTAAATACCCAAATATTCTGTTGCTGAAATCTCTTGACGGGCCTGTTGGTCTAGTGGTTAATAAACCTGACTGCTAACCCGAAAGTCGTGTATTCGATTCCAATCCATGACAAACTTTGTGTGGTGAGCATGTTTGTAAGTTCTGTGTCTGGATTTAATTTATATATAATATGTATGTGGACGCAAGGCTTATGTAAACTTCAAAAATACTAGTTTTAAGTTCAAATTTAACAAGTTAAATATGAGTGGATAGTTTAAAATAGTTTGGTTTTGATTATTGTATTCAGTTTGTTACTTTTCAATATAAAAAGCAGTGTTATGATTTGCAGTTACTTTAACAGCAAACCATAATTGAAGGTTTATTCAAACTTAGGTTTAAAAACAAGTTATGTATTGCTAAATTCATTTCTTTATTTATAACTGATGTGAGTTAGGTTTAAAACCATTTCAGCTTCATTGTTGTTTAATAAATAGTTGTAGACGCAAAGCTTATGTAAACTTTAAAAATATTAGTTTTAAGTTCAAATTGAACAAGTTAAATATGAGTGGATAGTTTAAAATAGTTTGGTTTTGATTATTGTATTCAGTCTGTTATTTTTCAAAATAAAAAGCAGTGTTATGATTTGCGGTTACTTTAACAGCAAACCATAACTGAAGGTTAATTCAAACTTAGGTTTAAAAGGAGTTATGTATTGCTAAATTCATTTCTTGATTTAAAACCATTTCTGCTTCATTATTGTTTAATAAATAGTTGATTGAACTAAAAACGATAAATATGGCGCGCGTTTAAAATATTAAGATAAATGTTTTAAACAATAGAGAATTAATGTAATGTTAAAATCGAGTGTTAAAAATAGTAAAACTCATTAACAAATCATAGTTTGTATTTTCAATTAAAGCTATTTGCAATTTGTGAAAATAAAAAGTGTAATGACTTCGCAACGGCGACGCCATGTTTAATATTAAAAACTTTTTTCAAAAAAATCATAACCGCCTTCAAAAACTAAAAACCCAAAAATAACTAAAATTTCGGAAGTCGGTGGCAACACAAATTGACTGGCAGAATAGAAGCCACCGACTTCCGAAATTTTAGTTATTTTTGGGTTTTTAGTTTTTGAAGGCGGTTATTATTTTTTTGAAAAAAGTTTTTATTTATTACTTTTTAGTGTCGACTCCCAATGTAGATATAGAAACTTGAAGAAAAAACACACACCGTCTATGAATATTTCGTCAATTTTTTTTGTTCTTGGTAAATTTTTCGAGAACCACTGAACCGATCGCCACAAAATTTATATGGGACCACCCCTGAATCATGACTTATCAAACAAAAAAAGAACCATCAAAATCCGTTTACAATTGACGGAGATATCGCGTAACAAACATACAAAAAAAAAAAAAAAAAAGAACATACAGACGAATTGAGAACCTCCTCCTTTTTTGAAGTCGGTTAAAAATGGTGGGCCGCGGCCGTTGCGGAGACACATTTGATCGAGGAATTTGGTGAAGGCAAGTTGAGCTGTAACCAGAAATATCTTGTGATTACGTTTCTTATTGTTATTTTAGATTTCTATTATTAGTTTAGATTTCTATTATTAAGTTTACATTTTAAAGCTGTTTTTAATATTGTGCTGCTGATTAAAAGACTGTGTGTTGTAGCTCTGCTGGCGTCACTATTTCTAAAAATCCCAATGCTCCCGGTTATCCGTTATGTATGTATTTTTAAGTTATATAAGTATGTATGTATATCAATTATCTGGTTACCATAACACAAGCTCTGCTTAGCTTGGAACCAGATGGCTGTCTTTGTGTTGTCCGAAGGTATTTATTTATTATTTATATATCTTTATCATTTCCATTTATACCCTTGGTGTCACGGTCGCAAGCACAACTTCTGAGCTCTGAGGTAACGGGTTCGAATTCTAGTTCGATCAAAATGTGCCATTGAGCTTATCTGTGAGGATTTCACTGTAATTGCTTGCAATTTGGATGTTAGAGCTGTCATCACAACTTGCTGGTTCGAAATTATCGTTCCACCCGGCAAAGAGAATGAGGGAAGAACTAATTAACCTAATTAGTCAACCTTTTTTTGCACGCATTTGCAAAAAAACTACTATGTCTACTATGTTTACTATGTCTATCTTTGGCTAATAGACTAAAAAGTGAACAATTCTAAAAAATATTGGTCACAATAATTCCTACGGTATAAAAAATATCTTGGTACCATTTACATACGGCCACCAATCCTAAGATGTTTATTTCGGAAACATGTACAAAACTTTTACAGTAAATCTAACGTTAAGACCTCGTTTTAAGTAAAAACTATGATAGAAGGCCTCGTTCTTCAATGTCTAATTTATAAACCATAAAAAATGTGTACAACCTAGTATGAAATTAAAAAAACCATCAAAAGACAGTAGTATTTGTCAAAAAAACTCCAAAAAGTTGCGTTGAAATCTTAGGAAGCCTTAGCAATCACGTTTCAAAGCTAACCCTTATTGAACTGCTAAGTAATATGTCCTAACTTAAACTCCGGATGCAGCCAATGACGTCCAACTTCCCGAACTAATAACTTGGACAGAGCCCAGTGGACCACGCTTTGAATATCGAGTTGAATCATAGCTGCGTTTAGCCTTTATGGCTTAACTGATGGTTGCACGTTGCACAACGCTCACATCGTTTCCTCTCCGTTACAGTTACAGTGTAACTATAAATGGTGTAACAGTGTAACACACAACGGCGTAACAAAGGATAAAAAGTGAACGTGTAAGTAAATTTATAAGTTAAGATATATAAGTATATGTATTAGTAATCTGGTTACAATAACACAAGCTCTGCTTAGCTTGGGATCAGATGGCCGTGTGTGAATTGCCTAAAGATTGATTTATTATTATTTATAGATTCGGACCATTCTGAAAAAATATTTTCCCCTATTCGTTGCAAAACGCTTATATCGTTGCAGTTGCATTGTTACTAATCATCGTTTCCAAATGTGTAACAGTGTAACAATAACAATAAATGGTGTAACACACAACGGTGTAACTCCACGGGAACAATGGTTACACAGTAAACGTTAAGAGGTTAATACAAAATTAACTTAATGTATGGGACGATGTTGATAGTATTTTGGGAATATCTATCTGTTTTTATTTCTTTAATTTACAGCAAGGAGTCCTTGCTGTAAATTAAAGAAATAAGAAGACTTTTATACTGTCTCTTGATTTTTTTTACTTTTTATGCATTCAATAAATACGCGTTAGTTGGCGCAGTGACAGAGCAATTGGCTGCTTTATAAGGCAGAATAGCAAAGTTTATGTTTTTGTCAACGCAGCGCAGCCGCTTTACATAAAAAAATGACAGATTTTTTTTTTAAAAAAAGGTAAAAACATTAATCAGCGTTTTATTTCCTGGTTTTTCGAATAATTATAACATGAAATATACAAGTCGGAATAAAGTTTAAAAGTCGCAAGTAATTAAAATCTATTTCTTTTAAAACAAACGATCGCTCCCTCCCCTGCTCTTCCCACTTAATCATTAATTTAAAATCTCAAGAAACTTTAGAAATTAAGTATTCTTAACACGTAAACGAGACTCAAAATTAATTGGTTTCCTATCAGACTTTAGCTTTGAATAATGTCAAAAATACAAAGTAGATTTTCACTTAGATAAGATCTAGAACTAAATAAGGTATCTACTTGTAATAGGAATAAGATTCACATTTGAATGTGGTAATTTTGGCACATTATGTAATTTTGGTAATTATGTCACACACACACATGCATACGAACTTGTTTAACTACTTGAAAAGTAAATTAGTAGTATTGAGTAATCTTTATACATTATAAGATTTTTATTCAACACTACTAGTTATTTTTCTATACTAATATTATAAAGAGTTTGTAAGTTTGTAGGTTTGTAAGTTTGTATGTAGGGGGTAATCTCTGGAACTACTGTGTTAGAAAAATTCTTTCAGTGTTAGATAGCCTATTTATCAAGGAATGCTATAGGCTATATGCCATCATGCTACAACCAATGGGAGCGGAGCAGTAATGAAAAATGCGGGTGAAACTGCAGAGGACACCTAGTATTTTATAAATGTATTTATTTATCATCTATTGTAGGTAAGAAAGGCCAAATAATACTAACTACTTTAAAGACTAACATACTTACATATATTTATTGAAACTATTGCACATGATATGACTGAGCATCACAAACTAAAAGGTATTTTTTATCTATTGGAAAAAAAAACTGGTTCTATATTTGTAAACAGGGCTGAAATTGAAATTGTTTATTATGCAAGTAACTGACTACTTCTGAAAAGAAATGCCGAAACAATCTCAGGTATTGTTGTCTCTTTTGAAGTTCTGAGAATATTTTTGTGCAACAAACCTTACAAAAAATATCACTTAAATCCCTAAAGGTTTGGAATACTTTTTTCTTTCTTACAAGCACACTTCCTTATTTTGTCATAGAGGGAAAAAACAGAGGATCACCTAGGGAGTAATGCTATTGTAAACTCGAGTGACATATTTTCAATCTCTCGTCGCTCCACGGTGAATTAAAAAAAACCGGCCAAGAGCGTGTCGGGCCACGCTCAATGTAGGGTTCCGTAGTTTCCCGTCCGTCCGTCACAATAAGTGTACCTACTTGTAAGTTTGAAAAAAGGCTATTTGTTACGTTGACATACTAAGTACGCAGAAATTATTTTGCGACCTTTTTGTCTTTTTTGTACAAAAACTGTTCTTTCTATCAAGTTCAAAATAATTTTCCTATAAGTCCTTATAAAGTTCTACTTTCTAGATTTTTTTCATATTTTTTAAACCTACGGGTCAAAAGTTAGAGGGGGGGGGGACGCTTTGATTTTTCCTTTTGGAGCGATTATTTCCGAAATTATTGACATTATCTAAAAATGATTTTAGTAATCTAACAATACCGCCCGAAGCTTGGACGCTGTTCCCGATTTTGGTTGGCTACTACTTTCTAGCAGTGGACGCTTGCGGGCTGTTGATGATGAAGACAATAAATCTACTACTCTACTCTAACTTAAGGCACGGCCACACTGAATAAACCACTTGTCAGCCCTAGGGCAACTTTGGTAATTTACACCAATCCAAAAAATAGACATCCAGTTGTCCGCCCCGGTATATAGCTGACCCTTAAAACCGCCAACAAACCCGAATTAACCTTGCTATCGGTTCATATACCGGCCATGAATTTTCTATTTAGGTTTGGACGTTCCCCAATTAGCCAGACAGGTTACTAGGTTCAAGTGAAATTGGTTGAATAGCCAATGAACTGTATCTTGGTACAAGAGATTAAACTAATATTTAGCTAGATTAGGTTAGGTTTAGGGTTTCGATTTGTGGTTGATAAATAAACAACCAACCCACGCGGATTAACCGCTGCGAAGATAATATTTGGTCAACACTATACACTAACTACAATCGACTCGATTGGAGTTTCGGAGTCCACTACTTCTAAACGCAAAAGTTTATCAGAATAAATTAATATTATTATTCTCGACGGCCCTGGGTTGACTGGTAGCGAATGCCTAAGGCATTAAGTCCGCCTTTGTACTTTTTGTGCATGAAGATTAAATAAGTATATAGTAAATAATGAATTCTTGAAACCTTGGGACAATTTACACACAGCTATCTAACTCCAAACTAAGCAAAGCTTATGCTGTGATCACCAGAGAATACATACATAATATAGGTAGATAATCTACGCCAAGACACAGAACAAACATAGAGAAATCATCAGCAAGACATCAGACAAAGTTTGTCCTGGGCGGGGATCCAATGCACGGCCATGACACCACGACAATATCTGACTAATACGGCTTAGCATACATTTCGTATAACAAGCCAATAATTAATAGTATAGCGAAGTATAAACGTGTCCTAAATAAATATATAAATATAACGAACTATAAACTTTTTTTATATTATAGCGTACTTTGAAATGAGCTTTATGAGCTAAAAAGCAATCAGTAACATTACAAAATACAAAGAAGTAGGAAATACAATTTCAATACTTCCTGGGTAAATCTTTTCTGAAAACCACATAATAGAGGTGAATAGACGTACTGATACCCTGATAGTTTGGTTAGTGAATTTCGGGTTAATTATGTCAGTCGAACAGCGACTGTGGTAGTTTCATCTGTTACAAGCGTTCTTTTGTAATTGCCCTGTCTTTCGGGAATTTTGAATGTTGATTTGTAAATTATTGTTACTGAACCATTGTAATTTTATTTATGCGGTACTACATTTTAATAAAATGAGTTATATTTGGATTATATTATGGAAGTTGTTGGGTGTGACGAAGAAACATCAGAAACAAACTTTGAGGTCAAACTCGCATTTGAAGTTCATACCAGGATATTTGTGAAAAACACTCTATTAATTAAAGCGATTTAAAAATTATCCATGTCTTTCATTTAATCACAACTAATAGACTTCTTTTTAACATTATACAACACCCACTTCGCTTGCAACTGTGTTGTTGAGTATAGGTTATTGTAGTCGTTAAATAAATATTTTTGTATTTGAAATCTGTATCAATATTTAATGTTCTATGAAAGTATGTTTACTTGTTACGTTTTTACCTATTCTGAAGAATATTAGAACAAAGTAAACCTTAGAGAAAGTCGTAGACATTATTCCTTTAAAGAGCCGATAATAACACTGGCGTAACAGGTACAAAAAATTATACTTTCCTTTTATCTTTTCTTAGAACCTGATATTCCAAGAAACCCTACTTACTCTCAAGAACACTCTAGAAAATTACCGTTAGACCTGATTTCTGGCTTGCTCCAAATATCGTAACTAATACTGTTTGCTTTTCCCCCGCGAACTAAAACAGGTAATATATTGATAGATTCATGTAATTTGAGATAACATGACGTAAGTGTGTTATTGTATATCCCCAATCTCAGCATTTAGTCATAATTGATGTTCTATAATGTTATCAGTTGCCAGATTACATTAATGTACCATGTGTCTCATGTTTGATACATAGTTTATGACTAGGGAAATTCTGTGACGTTGTATACTTGAGTGGTATACATATTTGCAGGTTTCGAAGATGTGCTTTAAAAAGATGAGATTTTACTTATAGGGTGACAACGCTAATGTAAGGCATTAATAAAAATAAACGGTCTCTATTGTTCCGAGGCTGAAACGAGGAAACACATCGCCGGCTAGCGCTGAAAACCAGCGTCGTGGATGCGTGTCAGTGTATGGGTCACGGCATTATGCTGAGCGCTAAACGTTTCGCGCGGTAGTGACGCTACTTACCTCTTTTAGTTTAAGGCTTTTCTTTTCTTCCTTTCATTAATCTACATCCCTACAAATGTGTCTATACTGGCTTGTTAAAACTTCAAAGGAACTTACAATAAAATATCAACGATCAATAACTTAGCAAATTTCAAGAAGCACCGAAAATAATATGGCTTTAAACATGATGCCTAATCGATATATAAAAGAATCACAACCAGGGTACCTATTGCCAAGGGTTAATGCCTCAAGTAATTCAAATGTAATAGTATACTTTGATAAATGACTTCACTTGTAGTGTTGGTCCCATGTTGGGCGCCAGTAAGCCCTTACTGGCGCCCAAGCTGGGACTGTTAACAATTTATGTCCCAGTTCGACCCTTCATTTAAAGGTAACTATAATTAATTACTAGCTATATTGTACTAGTAAGTACAGAGGTTAATATATCAATGGGTAAGTGATTAGAATATTATATTAGGTATGGGTATATGTGTACCTTTATACAAAGATGATGGATTTGTTCGTCGTGTATTTAAATAATTTATAGTTTCTTTGGAACAAAACAAATGATTTGACCCTGTGACGGGGTCCTAGAGCCAATGCCTGCCGGGGTTCCGGAATAGTTTTAATAATTACCGTAGCTCCGGAACATAAAGGTTGGTTTTACTCCACAAAATTCTGACACTAAGGGGGCGAAAGATGCTACTGGATGATTTAGCTTTAAAAAAAAAGATTTGACTTTAATCACAATAATAGATTAAGAAATTGGACCAACTATTAACATTAACCAGAACGAATTAAGATATGAACGATGTATCCAGCAAAAATTGGTTCTATTAATAATAAAGTCATCATTCAATCGAATAATTAACCTAATATTTTTCATTCAAGTTATCATTTGTTACTTTGGAACGAAAATAAAAACTTTTTCAATTATAAAAATGATATCATTATGAACGGTCAGAACGTTGCAAATATTTAATCCCAATTATTTAAATACTCTGGAAAAGCGTAATTACGTAGGTACACTTAACCGTTTTATATTTTTAAGTACTTTTTTAAAATAGAATACACAACATTCTATTTAAAAAAAATACAGCAATGTGAGTATTATGATGAAAAATTAATTATGTATGTTATCATAATAATAAAGCTCATATATTATTATCAGTGTCTTGTAGACATTGCCTAAACTTTTATATTATTACTAGCTGTCCCCTGCGGTTTTGCCCGCATTTTTCGTTACTGCTCCGCTCCCGTGGGTCGTAGCGTGATGGTATATAGCCTATAGCATTCCTCGATAATCGGACCAGTAGTTCCAGAAATTACCCCCTACATACAAACTTACAAACCTACAAACTTACAAACTTACAAATTTTACCTCTTTATAATATTAGTATAGATGACATCACACGCAGTGCACTTGGCAATAAAGTTCAAGGTCCGCAGAATCAATTCAACAGTCTTGGATCCAGAAAAAAATAATTATAAAACAACAGCGTAGGCGGGAAGAAAACCTAATTTCTACGTTCATACATATCAAGCAGGAGACAGAATAGAACTAGATCAATAGACACAAAGGAATGATTACAACTGAAAGTAGCCCAGATTGCCTAGCACAACGGATTAAAATTAACATTAATTACTGAGCCCTAAAATACGAACTGTTTCGTTCGACTCAAATAACAGAAATTAGTTCTAGTTTCTACAACTTCAGCATAACAAACAATTCCGGAACTCGCATTTGATATATTTCAATTTAAAACCTCAAACCCGACATCTTACTCTCAATACCGACCCATATCTATCCTACCCATCCTCTCCAAGGTCCTTGAATCTGTTGTACACAAACAACTTTACTCCTTTCTTACCTCCAACAACCTCCTATGTCCTATCCAATCCGGCTTCCGACCGTCCCACAGCACAGTTGGTGCGCTGCTGAATATAACGGAAGACATTAGGTGTGCTATGGATAACACCAAGCTCACAGCAATGGTGCTGTTGGATTTCAGCAGCGCATTCAATTCTGTTGATCATGACATACCTCTTGGTGCTCTTCGTGCAGTGAACATGTCCTCTTCGGTTCTTGACTGGTTTCAGTCTTACCTCTTCGGTCGCCTGCAGTTTGTGAAAACAGCCGATGCTAATTCGGACTGGTTGGATCTCACTGCTGGTGTTCCCCAAGGCGGCGTACTCTCCCCATTACTTTTCTCTGTATTTATTAACAACATATCCCAGGTTATCTCTTCTCCCTTCCATCTGTATGCAGATGACTTACAGATATACCAACATTTTGAGTTAACGGAGTTGCCCAGGGCTGTTGAGATTTTAAATAAAGACCTTGCTGCTGTTCAACTATGGGCTAAACGCTTTGGACTTCTTGTCAATCCCACCAAATCACAAACCATCATTGTAGGCAGTAGCAGGCTCAGATCTAAGATAGATTGGGGATCAGTACCTACACTCTCTTATGACGGCGTCACAATCCCGTATTGTGACAAAGTCAAAAATTTGGGCATAATTATGGATTGCAATATGTCCTGAGCACCTCATGTCAATAATATCAGCAGACGTATGTTTTACACTTATCATTCTCTAAAGCGTCTCCAATTTTTTCTTCCTTTCAACACCAAAATTATGCTAGCGCAATCTTTTCTACTCCCTATTCTCGACTATGCCGATGTCTGTTTTTTGAATGTGACAGAGGAGCTACTTAATAAGTTAGAGCGCCTTCAAAATCTTGCTATCCGATTCATTTTCAGTTTGCGTAAATACGATCGCGTTTCCGAATATCGTGCTCAACTTAAATGGCTCCCTATCCGTTTTCGCCGTGATATGCATATCCTCACCTTCCTCTACAACATCCTACATGATCCCAATTCCCCTCCTTACTTACGATCCAGGTTCCAACTGCTCCCACCTCCTACTCACTCTAGGCGCCCCTGTATCACAACGATGCTGGAGGTGCCTAGTAGCAAAACAAATTTCTATTTCCACTCCTTTACCGTGCGTGCCTCTCAATTATGGAATCGGCTCCCGAAAGCAATTCAAGAAAGCCCATCGATTAACTCTTTTAAAAACAGATTGAGAAGTTATCTACTATCCCAAGTATCTGACGCATCATTATCATAGATTCACTACATCACCATAAGGTTAGGTATATATTATATTTATGATAGAATGATAGAATAGAATAGAATGATAGAATGATAGAATGATTTATTTTTGTAAATAGGTAAAAAATTACACTTTTACACGTCATTTTTTTTTTTCTTATTTTAATCGAACGATGGGGCCGGTGTTTCCTAGCTGGACTACTCTGAGAAGAAACAACCGAAACAAACTCAGAGGTCAAAGTCTCTTTTAAAGTCCATACAATATTGTATTGGTCAAATTATGCGAGGACCATGAAGGTAATAACTGAAGTGATCTCTTGATGAGAGAAGCACACAGATTTGAGTGGACCTGTCCAAACAGTGCAAGCATTTGTCAAAAGTCGTTTAGCTCAACTAAAACGTAAGGAGCCTAACGTCTTGACGAACAATACCAAAGTAGGGACATTCGGGTAGGCCGCATTAGATACTCAAACCGTCAGTAGTTGTAAAACATACTAGTAACCTAACAGCCCACATAGTCCTCACACTCACAATAAATATAGTGTAAAAAAAATAATATAATATACTTATAAAAGTACACAAATGTCAGATTCAATAATTAACATGTCAAATAGGGAAAAAAAAATATGGTATACAAAATAATATACTTATAAAAGTACACATCAATGTCAAATAATGATAATATCATTGTCAATGAAGGAAATTAAAATAGGCCCATGATTATCATTGAAGCAGCTCAATTCCAAGCATTTGAGTCCTCAATATACTCTTTAACAGAATAGAAAGCATTTCGGCATAATTTACGTTTTACTAATAATTTAAATTTGGTAATACTAAGTTCTTGAATCTGGATTGGAAGTTTATTATAAAAGTGTATACATTGACATTTAAAGGAACCACCTATTTTCCTAAGCCTAGTTGAAGGAACAATATATTTGTCCTTGTTTCGTGTGTTAATATTGTGGATATCACTGTATTTTTTAAACTGATTAATATTTTTATGTGCCAACAACAGATTTTCATATATGTATTGACAGGGCACAGTCATAATATTAATCTCTTTGAATTTGTCTCTGAGGGAGTATCGGGGACTCAATTTATAAATTGCACGAATAGCCCTTTTTTGTAACACAAATATTGTCTGAATATCGGCGGCATTTCCCCACAATAGAATGCCGTACGACATCACACTGTGAAAATAACTAAAATAAACTAAACGGGCTGTCTCTAAATCAGTTAAACAACGAATTTTCCTAACGGCGTATGCTGCCGAACTTAGTTTTTTTGACAGTTTATCTATATGGAGCCCCCATATAGATAAACTGTCAACTGGAGTTTGGCATCCAAAGTTATTCCCAAGAATACTGTGGAAGCCTCGGGTTTCAATTCCTCCCCCTTTAATAATATTCTGGTTTCTACTTGTCTAACATGAGGCAGTGTAAACTTAATTACTTTAGTTTTTTTCTCGTTTAGAAGTAAATTGTTTACGTTAAACCAGTTAACAATCGATGCTAAGGAACTGTTTATAACATCAGCACATAGTTGTTGACGTTTAATCTTAAATAAAAGTGAAGTGTCGTCTGCAAACAACACTATATCGTGCTTATCTTGAATGAGATAAGGCAAGTCATTAATATAAATAAGAAACAAAAAAGGGCCAAGAATTGAGCCCTGGGGGACCCCCATTTTCACGACTGATCCGGGTGACCTTTTACCGTTCACGTCTACTCTTTGAATCCTATCACTCAGGTACGAAGTAAGAAGATTCAGAGAGGAGGCCTGAATTCCGTAGTGGTGTAGTTTCCTGATTAGAGTTTCATGGAGAACGCAATCAAATGCCTTAGACAAATCGCAAAAAAATACCTAATGCATCGCATTTGTCCTCCCAAGCATTATAAATATGCTGTAAAAGTTCAACACCGGCGTCAGTTGTTGAACGACCCCTTGTAAAACCGAACTGTTTTTTATGCAACAATTTATGTTTACAAAAATATATTTGCAATTGATTTAAAATAAGTTTTTCAAAAATTTTACTGAACGTAGGTAGCACTGAGATTGGTCTATAGTTACTGGGGTCGGTTGTGCTACCTGATTTAAATAATGGAATTATTTTACTGTATTTCATTAAATCAGGAAACGTACCACGATCAATACAGTTATTAAAAATATCGGCAAGAACAGGTGCTACAACATTTATAATGGACTTAGCAACATCCACAGAATTTCCCCATAGATCTGCAGTCTTTTTAACATTAAGTGTATGAAAAGTTTTAATTACATCTTTACAAGAGACGTATTCGAAATTAAATGCAAAATCATAGGTTGGAACATTATCTTTGAGTAAAGACTCTGCTGCAATCGGTGATGAGTTTAAAAATTTTGTTGTTGAAACGGGAATCTCCGCAAAGAAATCATTAAAAGCCGTGGCGACTTCAAAGTCTGATTTAATTATAATACCATCTATAGCAAGGCTGTAATCACTACTTTGATTGTTGGACTTTCCCGTTTCGCTGTTAATAATATTCCATGTCATTTTGATGATGTTATTGCTATTTCTTATTTTTGAACTTAAATACCGTGATTTAGCCATGCAACAAACTTGTTTAAATAATTTTGAATAATTCTTGACATATAAATTGAATTCCGAAGTGTTCATGTATGTCCGTTCCTCATACAGCTCATATAGTCGCTTTCTACTTTTATAGATACCAATGGTGGCCCAGTCACTAAAAGAAGCATTACTATTTACCGAGATAGTCTTAGGAATAAACGTTGAGTCAAATTGAGTGCAATACATATCTAAAAATAAATTATATTGTTTATTTGGGTCATCATCAGTTAACAAACATGGCAATTTATTTAGAAGTTTAGTTTTAAATGTTTCAAGTCGACGTTTCGATTTTGGGTTAACAGTGATATCTTTTTTTAAGATTTTTTTATTAATGATTGGAATACTAATAAGTTGTCCGCAATGATCAGAATCTAACACATTTACAATTTTTTTGTGGATAGGTGTACTGTCTGTATAAATATTATCTAGGCAGGTAGCACTAGTAGGTGTTATCCTAGTAGGCTCCATAAATAGGTTTGCAAGATTGTATGACTGAAACAAACTTACTACTTTAGTACTTAAACTACAATGCTCTAACAAATTAACATTAAAATCACCACAAATGATAATGGATTTACCAGAGTTGCAGATTTTATGCAATACTTCATCCATCACCTTTTCAAAACAATCATACAATCCTGAAGGCGGTCTGTATACACTTATTATAATATACTGCTCCAATTCTACACAGGCCATTTCAATTATTCGTTCAACAGAGAGGCTCACAATATCCATTCTGTCTTTAAACTTAAGTTGTTTATTTAATAATATTAATGAACCACCATGCACAGTATTTACTCTGCAGAACGAACTACCAACCTGGTGATTACTGAAATTAAACATTAATTGGTGACTTTTAAGCCAATGTTCAGTTAGGCAAAGAATATCAATATTATTAATATTAAGGAATAATTCAACCTCTAAGTCCTTGTTCATTAATCCTTGAATATTTTGATGCACCAGGTTGATACTATTAGTTACTTTTACATTTTGGCCAGAGGATACCTCTATTGTCTTTGATTCTAATTTAAATGATTAATTGATACTATGCCATTTAAAATATAATTAAATTGATTGCATTGCTCAATAGAAGCAAGTTGTTTAGCCAAATTCTTGGCTGTAATAGAAAAATAATAGGATAGCGAAACAGCTATCTGTCGTTTACAATAGTTAGATAGATAATACCTATTCTCAAGGTAGTACCTATCTCTTGTCACATAAAAATTATTTCCAACATAATTGTTGGTGTCAATTAATTGGAACAATTCATTATTTAAAGTAATATTATGTAAACTTATATTTAAATTATATCTAATGTAATTTTCTTCCTGTGGCAAACTTGTACTGTAGGGGAATGTAAATATAATAATTTTCTTTAGATTCAAATTGCACAAGGTTCTATGATATTGTAATAAATCACTTTTATTAACATCTCCTCTGTTGTGTGTTGTATGTATTTATTTTATATTTTAGTTTATTAGTTTATGTTTTCAGTATTTATTAATTTATGTATTTGCATTCATAAATATATATTTTAGTCGTTGTTATTATTTAAACACTCTCTTGCACTATGTTGGCCCGTTTCAAGTACAGTCTGTCGCAATGCCCTAGGTTGACTGGAAGAGATCTCTTCTAATGATAAGTCCACCTTTGTAAACAAATTACAGTTAAGTTCTCTGTTAAACAGTTATGTGCAATAAAGTATATTATTATTTCATGATAAATTGAATCATAAACTCTTCCGACTAACCAAACAAAATCAAATCTATCTCACAAATAGCCAATCTATTGCTTAATGCAACTAATAAGTAACAGACTACCCTCCTTCTAGGAATCTGTGAACAATCTCGCCAGTCGCCGTCCGAACTTTGCCTCGACCGGTAGTTTGTCTTACATTCGTGCTTTATTCTCCGCTGTGGCTCCGAATATCTATGGAGTTGCGAGTTGAAATTAATTTGCTGTTTCTCAGCCGGCACCTAACGTTGTTCCGATGTTTGTTTGAAATACGATATGGAATTTCGATGTATGGCGATGAAGTGTTTGAAACTATCAGTTGTGAGCACGGACAAGTTTATGTTTATTGAATTTAGTGTATACTTCATTCTATTTAGTGTATACTAAAATCTATTAAACAAAAATCTGTATTTCTACACTAATATTATAAAGAGGAAAACTTTGTTTGTATGTTTGTTTGTTTGATTGTAATGAATAGGCTCAAAAACTACTGGACCAATTTTAAAATTTCTTTCACCATTCGAAAGCTACATTGTCAACGAGTAACACAGGCTATATAATATCACGCTATGTCCCACGGGAGCCAAGCAGTAACCAAAAACCTAATGTAACGTGGGTGAAACCGCGAGGAACAGCTAGTATTAAAATAGTAAACTGACTGACTCATTGTTCATCAGCGCACAGCCCAAACGGCTGAACCTACAGACATGAAACTTGATGAGTGTGTTTCCTGTAAAGAGTGGGTATAAAAAAAACGATTTTTTAGAAATTGTACCCCCAAAAGGGGTTAATATGACCTGCTAAATGCTAGATGAAAGCTCGAAATTCACGCAGGCAAAGTAACGAGAAAAAGCTAGTATAATTATGAGCCGTTAAACAAAAATAAAAAATAAAATTATTTTTCAAAGAAACACTACCAAAACTTAATGTTTAATGACAATTATTCAATGCATACGTACTAACGATATTAAATAATGATAATTCGCTGTTGCGTTTATTTTGTGTAACCTCGCAATTTATTTTTCCTGCTACATAACATAATGTTTATATGAGTATAATTATGGTTGAAAATTTCGCGTCAACTGGTACTGATTCCCTTGTTCACAAACTAAGCTAAATTTAATTTTGGTGCATCATTTTCTTTTCATCTAATTAAGAAAAAGGCAGAAGATAAAATACTAGTTTAGTCCTGTCAAATTAAGACACTTCATAGATAATGTAGACGCAATGTAAAACATGGCCGCTAGAATACATCAATTTTCTTCAGGCGCTAGCTAATTTGACAGGACTGACCTGATGTATAGTCCTGTTGCTGATACATACTATATGTAGCTTTTGTTCTTTTCTTAATTAAATGAAAAGATATATAGTTGGACTTAATTTAGCTTAAATTAAGTTGAGTCTTTGAACAAAAGAATCAGTACAAATATTATACATCGCGCTTCCTATTTTTACAAAACATTACATAGGTAATATAGTCATAGTATAGTATTATAGTCTCTGTAATGAGTTTAATTACGATCATACAAATCAAAGTTAGGAATCAATAGACCGCGTTACAATGGACACAAGTTGTATTCATAAACGTAACAAGCCTTCGTCGCCGTCCTGAATTATAGAGCAACGATAGTGCACACTTCTCTTTATATTATATCGATAGTTTTCTTATTTACCTTCTAAATTTTGTACGTATATTCTTTTTACTTTGGATTCTAAACGAATGATTCTTATTCAGGTAAAGAGCTCAAGAATCTGGGTTTTGAAAAATAAATTAAAAATAATTGTCGATAAATGTTATGTTCTCAATAAAACTATTTTAGTATTTAAAACCTTCAAACAAACGTGATTCGAGACACAAAAGAAAGACAATAGCAGCCCGACAGCCGGCTGTCGCTTAGTCGTTGAAAGGTTAATCAGAATTATTGACGAGAGAGGTTGTGTTATCAATGACATTAATTCAGTATTTTTATCGGTTTGTACAATAGGAAAGTTAATTAGTTTTTTTTAAGAATAACTATTTATTTTATCCTTATTACTAGTTTGGTTTAAAGACGTGAGAACATAAAATAATCCATTGAAAAAAAATATTACAAAAAAGGACAAAACATCTATAAAAAAATCGTTTCCACTAATCGTTGTATAGTATCGTAAAATTAATTAAGTGGGATCGATAAAATCTGAGGCACAGCACTAAAGAAGCCCTCCGTTAATCGTCTCCTTATAATTATAGGTTATCGTCGCGCATGATTTCACCGGCTTCTTCCACTTTCTTTCAAGCCAGACGGTCGCGATAATTAGTTGCCATCACCCAACGAAAACCAACCCTATTTCCTACACACTACAGTTCAATTTTCAGTTGTACTACCCCCAGTCGCTTTCAATGACACTTTGGCAGCCTGAAGAACTATTCATACGACAGCGCCTGATTTTTCCCTGATATTTCGTGTGACATTTTTTCTAGTGCTTTTTTCGTTCCATGCAAGGGTTTTTCTGAAAATTCTCGTGTTAGCACTGGATTTATGTCCTCGGTTTCTGACCGGTATGTTTGAAAAATCACGTTTTATTTTAAAGTAAGCATCGGTATTATTGAATCGTTGAATGGATGTAGCTAATTTTTTTGTCGTTTTTGATATTGCATTAGTTGGTGTGACTAGATTTTTTTGGTTAAATCTTTAAAGTTGTTTATTAACAGAAATACCACTACGTATTTTTTTTTTCAATTTAGATTGCATTTAAAAAAGTTAATACAATAAAAAATAAAGTTTTATTTGAGACACTACAGCACCAAACGAAAATTTAATAATCTCGCATAAAGAAATGACTTTTCCGAGTCCCATTTGGGCGCCAATAAAATTAATTGGCGAACTAACGTTATTGGCACCAACGAGGTATTGATTAAATCTGCTTAAGATAAATTTGTACTAATTGGTCGTCCACTTACCTCCGTTTATTTCTGCTTCAGATATGACCTGAAACAAGACAAATGTAATAAGTAAGCTTATAATAATTTACATGAAATTTGATAAAACCTTACTAGGTGTATTTTTGGTCTTGCACAACCCGCTAGGAGATGATTCTACTCATAAAAACAAACAGCTTATATTATGGAACCAACTCTGAAATCTCGAAAAAAATATCGGCTGTTTCATACATCATGGTCGAGAGGGCATTGAACTTTGTTAGAAACAGCTGATTTTTTTTTCGCGATTACAGAGTTGGTTCCGTAATAAAAGTTGTTTGTTTTCATGAGAAGAATCAAGTTGTGCAAGACCAGAAATAAACCTAGTATTGTAGACGCAAAAGTTTATATGTAATATGTATAGATGTTTGTTACGCTTTCTCGCAAAAACTACTGAATGGATTTTGATAAAACATTGCTGTCATAAAGCCTATTACATCAGAATACCACATAGACTATATAACATCATGCTCTTACCCAAGGGAGCAGAATCCAAAAACCACACATAACGCAAGTGAAACCGCGGGGGACAAATATTATTTAAGCAATAATTATTAATAGTATCATAAATGTATTACATAATAAAATTTCTATGAAAAGCATTTGTGTAGCTTCACGCTAACCAATACTACTGAATAGTTTATATTCCAATTTTGTTTCGATATTCCCTATTGGTATAGTATATTGGCTATTCATTATCATGCTAGCTGGTGCAGTCCGCTGTACTTAGTTCCACGTGAGCAAAAACGTGAGTTTAATAATAGACTAGCTGCTGCCCGCGTTATTGTCCACATGACGATATAAAACGGCAAAAAAACTGGGTCTGCATCGCTGTTCTGTTCGTCATACAAACGTGATAGCGTGATGATTACCTATCTCTCGGTAATATCTCTGTTCATAGGTACTCTCTAAAGTTTATCTTGGACATCACAGATATCGGTGAAAGAAAACCTCTTGAGGAAACCTGGACTTATCTATATAAATAAAAATGAATTGATGTTCGTTAGTCTGATTAAAACTCGAGAACGGCTGGGCCGATTGAGCTGATTTTGGGTTTAAAATGTTTGTCGTAGTCCAGGGTAGGTCTAAACGGTGAGAAAATAAAGAAAAATTGCGAGGAAGATAGAGTTAAACAACAATTTCATTTTCCAATATAAAAGTTGTCCATGTTCTGTTGGATGTCGTTTTCATAGTAACCGGCAAATCAAGCGTCAAATTCAAGTGTTACAATTACAACCATAGAGGTTACAACCTGTCAACCTGACACAAGTAATGTTTAATTGTTTTCAAAAGACGCAAAGGAATTATTTTCATAAATCCAAATCATGCAGATAATTATAGGTGTACCAGTAACTCATGACAAAAAAAAAGTAAAACAAATAATGATTTTTATATGGTATTGTTGTCATGTCATCTGTCAAGTGACATTACGTTTGTTTGTTTACATTTGTTATTTTCAAGAATTATAAGTATAAAGTGAAAGAATGACTACGAAATCACCGCGGTCACAATCCAGAAGCACTGTTTACGATAAATCTGTAAAGAAGAAGGTGTAGCTTACATGCAATTTCGATTTTAGACCGTGTACCTCGCCAAGGTTGATACTTTGTTTCATATCCATATGAGTTTAAATTTTGTATAATTATATATTAGGTACGTAACATACAACTTTGGCTTATTACAGGGGTGTGTAATAGTGCTACACGTCGAATTATTGCAGAAGGCAGTAGAAGAAGTCAGTAGCCTTGGTGTCAGATTCACACATAGATTAATATAAGTACTAACGTAGATTTACATGAGCCGCCTAAAGACGTTTGACTTGCCTTATGTGACGATCACTACCATAGCCATAATCTTGACAAAGTACAGAATCTTTTTTAACGAGCAATAAGGTTGAATCGCAATGCTCCAACCAAACTGGGATACTAATCACAAAGCGAAATACCATTTTTTTCATCTTTGTTGTGTAAATAAAGTACTTATATTTTAATGACTAGCTGTCCCCTGCGGTTTTACCCGCATTTTTTGTTACTGCTTCGCTCCCGTGGGTCGGTCGGGTCGGTTTCAAATCGGACCAGTAGTTCCAGAGATTACCCCTTACATACAAACTTACAAACCTACAAACTTACAAATTTTACCTCTTTATAATATTATTATAGTATTATAGTATAGATTGGGTTTATCTTAATTTATTTTATACTAGCTTTTGCCCGCGACTTTGTTCCCATTCCCGGGGGATTTCTGGGATGAACACTACCCTATGTTCTTTCTCGGGTCCCAGACTACATTTGTACCAAATTTTATTCAAATCGGTTCAGTGGCTTAGGCGTGAAGAAGAAACAGACAGACAGAGTTATTATCGCATTTATAATTTTAGAATGGATTAACCAGATATATATCTCGATATATCTCAATCTCTTTAAAAAAATATCTTTCTTTGGTCACTCATGGTTAGGGGCTAAAATTAGTGCCTAAAGCCTTTTTAGCTTTACCCAGACCGCAAGTAGGTCCCAATCGTCTCATCAGCTAATAGAAAAATACAACTAATCAAACATCACTGTTAAATAAACTGCACAAATTATCGCCTATGTCTTATTCTGATATATTTTATAACCCATATTTCTGTAAAGTTTTATCAAAACCTGTTCAGTCGTTTTTGCGTGGAAGAGTAACAAACAAAAATACAAAAAAAAAACCTCTTTATAATATTAGTATTGCTATAAAGCAATAAGTGTAATATTTTTTAAGGCGAAAATACAAGTATCAAAACATTTTAATCCTTTTTCCCCAGTGTTGCTGTCATCATATTTTATTTACCATTTTTGTCATCAGTTACACCTATAGTTGGTTTTATTGGTAAAAAAAAATCTAGATTTAAAATATTTATTTATTAAATAATGGTGCTTTTTTTTTGTTTATGTATGGCCATACTGGACAATTTTCCCTAACAGAAAAACCGCACATGATAGTTGTTCAAAAACAAAATTATTATAAGCCCATTTCATAACATGTCCTTTCAACAATCTTTTCGTCTAAAGTTAGGTGACAGTGACAATGACAGTATCGCCACATTACTAAACAACTATTAGGCCGCCCCTAAACACGTCAATCCAGATTGTGATAATGTGGCGAAATCGATACAAATCTTTTATAAATAAAGGTGATATAGTTTAAATAATGTTTACATTCATAGGTAAGTGATACGAAGTTCACCGGGTCATCTAGTTATAATATAAGTTCGAAATCGCCAATCCGCCTTGAGCAAGCGTGGTGATCAATGCTCGAGCCTTCTCTGTATGAGAAGAGGCTTTTGCCCTGCAATGGGACTGGCTGGCATTTTGATAATATTTATGCTTTCAATGAAATCTATGCAGTGCTTTTTTATTTTTATCCCGAACAAACATTCAGGCAAACAAACATACATAAACAAAAAAGACAGACCAATACCAAAATTTGAAAATTTGAACTGATTTTTAAATATGGTTACTTGGAATTTTTTTTCATTATCATTATCAACATTAAACGTTTCAGAATACAATCTACACGTAATGAAACGAAGATCTTGATAACACCATTACTATTGATAAATATCTAAAGAGATTCGTGTAAGATAAATAAGTTTTTCATCGCGATAACTACATTGAAAGTCGGCTTATCTATTTACGTGAATTTGTTATTTTCTTGTTCTGAATTTGTTTGATGCGATTTTGCTTTGCGATTAACAATTTGCAGTAACTACGATTTCTGTTGAAATTCTTAAAATGTAAGCAAAGACATTTTTTAAACAAGTTTTTTAAGTTTATATGTAGTAGTTTAACATAATAATAATAGTTGTAGTAGTTTCTCAATGTGAAGAGGAGGGATGAAATGTTTGAGACTTGAGAGTAAAATATCAAAAGTTATTAATATAAATGTGGGTTGAAAAAGAATTATAATAAGGTCAAAGAAAAGATAAATTATTTAAAGAAGTATGTTACAGAAAAAGAAGACGGTAATATCATAATAATTGACAGATCAAAATTGAAAATGAAAACATGTTGGCTTGTCATTCATGTCTATCAAGTATTTTTGTACTACGGCATAATTAATTCAGATTTCCCATTAGCTATTAATTACTGCTCCGCATTGTTACAATAAAACATTTCATATTTAATCAAACTATAAATTTTACAATATAGAACTTTTGAAGTTTATTCTCCGTTCCAATTATTAATATTTTAAAGCAATTCATTATTTTATAGCGTAAAGATAATAATTAAAAAAATGCAATGAAGCGTATCTGATGAAACTAACTTAATATAAACATTAAGCGTTAAGAGAAATTAAAGAAACAAAAATAAAATAATACATCGGTTAATCAAACGTAAATCCAACACTTAATTACAGTTGATAAATCGAATCCCAATTAATTTCGTTTTATTGGATCAGTAAATTATTTGTTTCACAAACTTTGTGTTAAACGAATGTGTAAATTTATTGAATCGCGTATATCTTTGGAATTTAAATAATTTGAGAAGATAATTAATTAATTTAATAATACGATGTTTTGACGACACTGTGGGAATTATTAACTGGTCTGCGGGTTTTTGATTTCTATACGAAGCAACTATTTTGTGAATTTTTCAGGGACCTGCATTTTTTTGTATATATGTAAATAAATTAAAAATTTGGTACCTGAACTTTAAATGTTCTATGGTTTCTGTTCTGCACACTTTAACATGCGTAAAGGTCATAGCACACTTAAACGACTTTGCTCCAACACCGCTCCCACCCAACACCGCCCTAAACTAAGACGACTGCTCGCAGTCCACGCGGTGACAGCTAGCAGGCACCCAGCAGTCCACGCGGTGACAGCTAGCAGACGGCCAGCTATCCACCCGCCGACCGCTACGCACTACGGAAGCTGATCCCCCCTGGACTGAGCGGCGACACCGCACCGACCGCTCGTTTACGTCGTGCGGCCAGCGAGGCGTCAACTACTGAGCAGTCTGACGGCGGTAAGCTCGCTGACAGCGAGCTGTCTGCTAATTTGTTATACTAATTTAAAATATTTAAATTATATTCTTTTTGCCGGGTGGGAGCAGAGTCGTGTAAGTGGGCTATGATGACCTTTATGGTACGCATGTAAAAGCAATGATATTTCAAAAATATAAGTTGGAAACAACTATTATTTAAGAATCTCTTCTACATACAGAAAAGTCACGAGCATTGGTCTGATCACCACGCTTAGTCAAGGCTGATTAGTGATTTTGGATGAACTGTAAGCCCAGGTTTTTTCCCGATCTTTTCTTTCACCGATGTCACTATTGTTTTAGATCACCCATAGTACTATGTACTATAATTATGTACTATGGTTTATCTAAATCAATAGTGACATCGGTACATACACATTATAGTACATATTATAAATTATAGGAGTTACAACAGTGTTTGCCTGGATTACAACCCAATACCTCATGTGTATGGAGGTGCTGGCCTTACTACAGATCCATAATGATATTTTTTTTTATAAAACCCACAAAAACCATTAGTAAAACCCACAAAGAAACTCAATACATATTCTTAACAAGCTAGAACTTACACTTAGCTGAACAAACTGTTCCAAAACTATTATACAAACGAAATAATCGTTTACGAGCCAGTAGTTCCGAAATCGTCACTTCCTGTTTGGCCTAATAACCGCTGCAGAGCCAATTTCCGGCGGCCATATTGAGAAATCCGGTTCATTACTTGCTAACGCTACTTTATCTGTGGTTCTAAGAAATTGGAACGGTTATGATTGTTGTTTATGGTTTTAAGTGGGGTTATTATGGAATTAGTTTGATCGTGATTAGTTTGTGATGGCCCATTGTTTAAGGTAAGTCCTCTCGGATGAGAGGTTGTGGGTTTAAATTCGGGCAAGTAGCAATGTAACTTTTTAAATTTATATGTACATAAAAATACATTTTAAAATTTATTTCGACAGCACAGATGTCGGTGAAGGATAACATCACGAGGAAACCTGGACTTATGACTAATACGAGTCCGAAATCACCAATCCGCTTTGAGCAAGCGTGGTGATCAAAGCTCGTGCCTTCTCTTCTGTATGAAAAGAGGCCTTTGCCCTGCAGTGGGACAGTAATATTTTGGCTTTAATTATGTATCTAATACACAATTAAAGACCCGACACGCACTTGTCCGGTTTAATAAATTACACACTGAAAACTATCATGCTTAAAATCAACGTTTCTTAACCTTTCGATAACCAAGCGACAGCCGGTTGTCGCGCTGCTATTGTCTTTCTATTGTGTCTCGAATCACGCATGTTCGTAGGTTTCAAATTGGACCCGCATTTAAAAGAGCTTTCAGATTTATTAATATTTTTATAATAGAAAGAAGTATATGCGATTATTATTTCTGTGTATTTCTAAATTAATATTTTACTGGAAGTTGCTTTGTTATTTGTTTGTAAAGGATATTACTTCAAATACTAATAGGATTATAAGAAATCCTTTACTCGTGGAAAGCTGCGCTTATTTTTAATTCCTGACGCAAAAAGAGGTGTTAGTACGTTAGACCGCTGTGTGTGTCTGTCTGTGGCCCTATAGCTGCTCTTAAATGTGTGAACCTATTTTGGTGCGTTTTTAGGGTTCCGTACCTCGAAAGGTAAAAACGGAACCCTTATAGGATTACTTTGTTGTCCGTCCGTCCATCCGTCCCTCCGTCTGTCAAGTCCTTTTTCTCAGAAACGCTTCTTGATATCATGCTGAAATTATAATAATATCACATACTCAAGTCTGCTATCACTCAAAGCAGTAAAAAAATCTAATTTTTAAATTAGCGCAATAAAAAGATACGGCTATTTATATTGCATATTTAGACATTTTGAAGTAAATCAAAGCCTGTAGGGTACTTTCCATTGACCTAGAATCATGAAATTTGGCAAGAAGCAATGTCATGTAGCACAAGTTAAGGAAAAACTCCGGAAACCGTAAATTGGTAGTTATTTCACAAATTTGACATTGAGATTTTACGGAACCCTCGTTGCGCGAGCCCGACTCGCACTTGACCGGCTTTTTTAGTTGTAAGTGTGATAACTCGTACCACATTGGCTTTAACACCTTTGAAACTAGAATACAGCAACGCTTAACAAGAATCATAAGGACAGAGCCAAATGATAATACCTTCCAAGTAAAAAAAGACCAAGAGTTAAGCGCCATTTACACGATGCAAGTTTCTTGCCTGTTGCATACAATAAAATTGAAGCCATAAATTACTTGCATGGTCTAAACAGTTAATTGATGCAATAAATTAATGCACTTAATGTATTGTATTCAATAATTGCACTTGAATGTGCAAGAAAATTGTATCGTCTAAATGGGCCTTTTATTCCCCACTTTTCATGTTTACTTCATTTCGCTGATGGGTCTGTTCACTCGCTTACGTTGTACAAGTTAAAGCGAGGAACTCGCAACTACGACAAAGTAACACATTCTGCTCAAACTGAGTGTGGCGGAACGAGGAATGACTGATTCCTGATAAAGTTTCTTGATAAAGTTTCTTGATGTAATCTGTGTAATGTTCAAGTATGAGAATTTACGATTTAGTACACTTTATTCATGAAAATCTAGTGGTTTTATTTACGCCTTTGCCGTTTAATGAAAAAAGAAAATACATTCATTTCACATAGCAGTATGGTATGAAAATTCAAAGTCAAGAATAAATTTTTAGGTCAAAAATTATATCAAGAATCATTGAAAGAAAAATTAACATCTATGACAAAACGTGATGGTTATAAAAAAAATCCATTGCAATAGACCAGTCAAATCCTTCCTTTTTCAAAAAAGCCCTCGCACAATAGCCACGATTCGAATCTTAAAAGATTTTAACATTTAAAAAACATTCCCAACGGGCGTTTGCAGTTTTCCGCTGTGTCAGCAAAAATCTAAAGCACTTCCAATAGAAAACGGTTATGAATTTAAATTAAGAACGAGTAAAACTTATGGCCCGGAAAGTGGGCACTTTTTACTCTTCAAAGAAATCTTTAATGAGGTCTATTACTGGGTAAATTATGAGGAAGGCTTGAGGCTATGTAAGATTAGTTTTTGTTTACCTGAAAATACCTTAAACAAAAAACTTTTAAACAACTTTTTACTGAACCCAAATGTTCGATAATCAATTTTTTTTTGGTGAGTGGGAAATCATCCAATGACTGCTCCCGTCCTGGGTGCGGCGGGAGGGCGTGTCAGACTTTTTCTGACTAAAACCCACTCATGTTCCTTCGATTGCCCTTTATGTTCCAGGGTCACGGTAACTATGATAAACATTCCGCAACCCCGGATGTTCGATAATCCATGCATTTTGTTAAGAGAAGGCACAGGCGCTGATACACTTGCTAAAGTCGAATTGGCGATTTCAAACATATTTTACAAGTTCAGGTTTCCTTCCTCGAAGTCTGTCTCTGTATATAGATGCCTAGATGCATATGAAATCGCGGGGGATCCGCAATTTCATATGCATCTTTTAATACTGCTCCGCTCTCGTAGGTCGCAGCGACTAATTTACCTACAAAATAAATAAATTGTTAAGACACGCGCTAAATACCCATCGAAAGGAAAACAGATTTCAATTTCAATTTACCTCCTACCTGTCACTCTCTATCATAGGTGAGTGCCTCAATGCAACCGCGAGCGCTTTGGTGTCCTTTTTTGACTTCGAGAGCCTTATTGCTTAGTGTTTAGTTAAATTATTATTTACATTTTTATTAGTCATATGTGAGCATATACTGTCGCGTCCTTGAATATGTCCTTCGGTTTACTTAAAACGGTGTATATTCTTACTCAATATACAGCCTATCTAACACAAAAAAAAACATTCGAAACAGTACTTCTTGAGATTACCGAGTTCGACTAAACAAACTCTTCAGCATTATAATCTCAATATTAACAGTTTAAGACGATTCACAAGGTATTGGTAGAACAACGGAACATTAAGTAAAGACGATAACACTACAATATTCCGTCTGGCCTCAGCCAACTTTGCTGGGGATTATAACTGCCTTGTAGGCAGTAACTTGTACTAAGATTATAGCAGATTCATGGACTATATCTCTGCTTACACACCTGCTAGTAATAGCTTCGTTATAGCCGTAATAGATATGTGGTATACTGTTATTTGATATCCAATTTCAAATTGGGTTTAGTTTAGCAAAGGATCTAACAAATTCGTATTATGTCGAACTTATCGTATATATTGGATGTATAATTATGTTGTACTTACTAATAATGTCATCCAGTCTAAATGTTAGTAAGTAAAATTATAAGTAGTTGACAGTGTGATGGCCTTGTGGTCAAGCGTCCTATGTGTGGGGGTGTGGGTCCCAATTCGGGCAAGTACCAATGTGACTTTTTCAATTCATAATTATGTACTTTTCAAAGTTTATTTAGGACATCTCGTATCTTGGAAAGCACGTGAAGCCGCTTTGTTTTTTAAACCGATCTTTCTTCTTACAATCAAGTAAACATGATTTTATGGACCTCAAGTTACACAACGTGTAACTAGAAAATCTCAAAAAAAATATCTGCTGTTTCTTACATTATGGTCGGGATGGGCATTGCACTTTTGTTAAAAACAGCTGACATTTTTTTCGCGATTTCAGAGTTGGTTTCATAATAAAAGTTTGTTTTTATTGGTAGAATCATCTCTAAGCGGGTTTTTCAAGACGAAAAATGCACCTTGTATTGTACCTACAATTACAAATCTCCTAGCTTACGTTTTAAAGTACCTACTTATGTGGCCAAAGCCGCGGACAAAGCAAGTAATAAATAAAAACATTTTCTTGGCCAAGTTCTGAAAAAGGGGTTTTTAAAGCGGTCAAACTACAACAATACTTGGCGAAGTCCCGCCAAGATCTAAGCTACTTAGGGTTCATACTTGGAAACTGTGGTAGAAAATGTTCCGGAGAAAATTAATAAAAGAATTTACTCTGTGAAGGCAAACACATAAACTGGTTTCTTACTTCCATACTGGACAAGTAAAATCAGTAAAAAAGCAGTAAAATCATATTTATTTTGTAAATAGGTCATAAACATAACACTTTTACACGTCAATATTGTTTTTTTTTAATTAAGTGAACGATGGGGCCGCTGTTTCGTAGCTGGCCTGCTCTGAGAAGAAACATCCGAAACAAACTCAGAGGTCAAAGTCTCTTTTAAAGTCCATACAATCGTATTGGTCAAAAATGTGTGAGAACCATGAAGGATTGTCTGAGGTACTCTCTAGATGAGATAAGCACACAGATTTGAGTGGACCTGTCCAGACAGTGCAAGCATTTGTCAGTAATCGTTTAGCTCAACTAAAAACTTTAAGGAGCTCAAGTAAATCTTGGAATCGCCGTAACAAAAATAACTTTAAGATTTAACCTAAGTTTTTATTGTATTTATGTGATGGCGGGGCGGGATTCTGCGGTTTTGTTCGCATCTTTAATCAACTTCAAAAAAGAGGAGGTTCTTAATTCGCCAAAATCTTTTTTTTTATGAGTATTAACCGATTACTCGGAAACGCGTAGATAGATTAAAAACATTATTTTTGTGGTCAAAAGGTATATGTTACAGATGGTTTGTCATCAGGTCAGGATCTGATAGTAGGATCTTCGAGAAATCGAGTTTTTTTTGCATAAATATTGAAACTGTTATTATGTTAAGTTAATATTTTGTTAAGAATAGACACACATTCAGTCAATGGAATTTGGCACTAAAAGGTCATCATGGTCTCCCTAGCTTTTTACCCAAACTATGTTGGGGTCGTCTTCCAACTTAACCGGATTCAGCTGGAAAAACATCAGACCTTCAAAACCAAGTACTGGGAGGCATGATTCCCTTTGGCTCAACTGGTCAGACATTAAGGCTCCTAGAATCGATAACCATTGACTTAGTAGTCAAGGGTTCCTAATCACTAAACCAATGGGCCAATCAATTATTGACCCCATTGACACAACTGAAATGACGGGCCTGTTGGTCTAGTGGTTAGTGACCCTGACTGCTAAACAGGAGGTCGAGGGTTCGATGCCCACCCAGAACAAACTTTGTGTGATGAGCATGATTGTTTGTTCTGTCTCTGGGTGTAATTTATCTATAATATGAATGTATTTATAAATTATATAAATATGTTTATCAGTTGTCTGGTTACCATAGTACAAGCTCTGCTTAGTTTGGGATCAGATAACCGTGTGTGAGTTATCCAAGGATATTTATTTATTTTATTTAACTTTAAAAATAACACACAACAGGTTCCTAGTACAACTAAATAAGGTAACCACATTCACTGTATTATATGATGTAGTTTTATAACTTTTAACTGAACACACATGTCAAGTAAAGTTTCGAAAACTGTTTTGGAGCTAATCATAACTTTGAATACCCTAAATCATGTGTTGCTTGCCTGTGGTTACAAAATACCGCACATATAGTTGAAAACGTATAAACTTATATTATTATTGAAATTAACTTCAGCGGAAAACGGTGGGTCGAGACTTTACGTGACTAAAGGCTTGTTATATTTTTGGGTAAAACCCTTTTTTCTTATCGGAATCGCTTCACATTTCCTGTATTTACAAGCATAATAAATAATAATAATCATTTTATTTCGGGCATCGGAGGCCCATAGAATAAAATACATAAAATAATCTTAAACAAATAAATTAATACATATATTTTTAAAAACAAAAACTTAATACTAATGTACACGAAGTGTCGGCGTCGTGTTTCGCTGACTGGTGTCACGTAGCTGGCCACGAAACCGGCGGAACATAACACCCTTCGGCCAAAACTCTTCTTTGAGGAACATCTCGAGATGCTGCGTCGGAACACGCACCACGAACGACTTGAAGTTCGTTTTATGACGCGGCTCCAACATCTCGACCCTCAAAGTCCAGTTGGTCTTCACCCGCATGTACTCCACGACCTCTTCAATCTTCGTGGAATGATGCAGTCTTGACACGTACATCAACGTTGTCGGTACGGCTGGACGCAACAGCATGTTGGGTCCTGCCAGCGCAGTACCGCACTGGTTCCGACAAGGAGGCTTCTTCTTCCTCTTCTCCACCTTGATGAAACCATCGCTGTCGCCCGTGTCCTTCACTGGGGCCTGCCTTTTCAGAACCTGTTTTGGTTTTGGCAGGCTCCGTTTACCTCCTTTCTAACACATATTATCACAACGGGTATTAACGCGAAAAGTGATTATAAATACCTTTGAAGGCTTGACGTTTCGACCTGGTTGCACAGGTCGTGGTCGCAAGCAGACTGAGGATGCGATGTCACAGCTCCCTGCATTCGGGCGATGAATCTTCATCTACCCCCTTATTATCACTTTCTACCATACTAGGCCGTCTACACACTACGCTGACTGTATCCACAGATGAGTTAACCGACTTTGCAGAAAAACGAGGTTGTGTTATGCGAATCACTGGATTCCACGTCGATGACAATTTAAAGCCATCCTCCCGATTGAAATTCTTTGGGCATTTCTTTATTTCAACCGCTTCACGCACAAGTCTTGTATAGTAGTGGCGATCAGTGGAGAGAATTTGCGGTCGGTGGAATTCTATCGCTGAAGAGGGCCAGACATCCAAACGTCAGCAGACAACCTGCCTTCATGCCGTACATCAAGGGTGTGACAGACAAGATTGGATCCGTCCTTAGGAAATTTTCCATCCCTACAGTCTACACACCTGAGGCCAAAGTTCTCAATAAGGTAGGCACGGCGAAGGATGTACTGCCGCTGCAAAGCCCAGGTGTTTACAAGATCAACTGCAGCTGTGGTAGTTCCTACATTGGGCAAACAAAGCGGACCATTGCTGAGAGGCTCAAGGAACATATCGCCGCAGTCAAGAACCGACAGAGCAACAAATCAGCGATAGCAGAACACCTGCTCCAGGCTGGTACTAATCACTGGATAGAATTCCACCGACCGCAAATTCTCTCCACTGATCGCCACTACTATACAAGACTTGTGCGTGAAGCGGTTGAAATAAAGAAATGCCCAAAGAATTTCAATCGGGAGGATGGCTTTAAATTGTCATCGACGTGGAATCCAGTGATTCGCATAACACAACCTCGTTTTTCTGCAAAGTCGGTTAACTCATCTGTGGATACAGTCAGCGTAGTGTGTAGACGGCCTAATATGGTAGAAAGTGATAATAAGGGGTTAGATGAAGATTCATCGCCCGAATGCAGGGAGCTGTGACATCGCATCCTCAGTCTGCTTGCGACCACGACCTGTGCAACCAGGTCGAAACGTCAAGCCTTCCAAGGTATTTATAATCACTTTTCGCGTTAATACCCGTTGTGATAATATGTGTTAACATGAAACGCGAAAGTTTAAAAGTTAGTATACCTCCTTTCTCTTTGTCCGCTATTTTAACCTGTGAGTTTAGTGGCTCAACAGGCTTTTTAGCGGCGGCTATTGCAGCATAGGCTCGTTTCGGGGTCACTGAACCTACACACGTCGTCGTCTCTACCGGCGTCGAGGCAGGGACGGCCGCGGCACACGTTGCAACGCATGCATTCTCGGCAGCTGGTGACGCATTCGAGCCCGCGGACTCGAAACTGCAGATGGAGGCGTTTTGTGCCCCGCGACGCGTGTTCACTTTTGCGGCGTCAATAGGTGACCTACTTGCAGAAATTGCATTGCGCAATAACACTACTTCTGCCCGTAGATCACTGATGGTGTTGTTGGCAACCTCCAGCTGATGCTGCATCTCGACCTGGCTTTGCTTCAGGAGTGTGATAGCCTTCAGCAGCCTGGTGACATCTACGTGGTCGAACGTGACGGGAGGCAGCTTATGCAGATCCTTCGCCACAAATTCAGGCACGTCGTCCGGATCGGTCTCCTTCATCAGCGTTACGATGTCCTGGATACTCCTCTCGGTGCCATCTCTTCGCCGAGACGGCATCTGGCTGAGTTTGCCGAGCGTCGTGAACAGCAGCAACTTGGCACTACTAATCTCATCCTCCTTAAAAGATGACTTGCAGATCTGCAAGATGCTGACCTCGTCCATGTAGTCGATGGCATGTTTGATAAATGCCAGAACTTCATTGGCTATGACAGTTTGAGTACTCATAGCGGAATCCGGGCAGCGGCTAAAGCCGCGCAATTCGCGAATGTAATATTCACACGGAGCAGCGCAAACGCGACCGTATTCGACCGCGCATCGCAACCTATCGTAGCGCATCGTAAAATGTAGTAGTTTAATCGAATAACATAAGCTCACTACCACCAACAAACCAAACCTTGACGATTTTTTATGCCATGAGTTAGCCTATTTAATAACGACTAGCTTTCATGTGGCTTCGCCCGCGAATGTCGATACTTCCATTCCCTGTTGGACTCCTTTAGGGACCAAAAATATTTTCTTTGTGGTTACCTACTCTTTACAAAGAACACACCCTGTAAGTTTTATGTCTCTAGAAGCGGATACGGCTGTGCGTTGATATTTCAACAGTCAGTTAATCAGCTAGTCGTTTACCATTTTATATACATTTATTTTAATAATAATTTGTGTAGTAGTTTAAGATTTAATGAGAACCATTAAATCTCCTATATATTTACTTCGGATGTTACAAACGCTGACATTTCGAACATAAGACACATAATTTAAGTCTTCCCTGAATATGAATCAAATATTCAGGACTATATGGATTAAACATTAAGCCGTCTGAAAATAGCAAAATATCAGGCGTAAAATTAACAACGAGTAAAGTAGACAGGCAGAATGAGGTATGCATAATACATTGCCATGTTTACGCTTCAATTCACGCCCTATAAAAATGTTTAAACGGTCTTTGCCCACGCTGACAAAAGAGCAAGAACTCATAAAAACAAACAAGAAGCAAGCAATATTTCAAGAAGTGTTCTAGAAGTATAGTCGGCGAAGGAATTAAGTAGACAGTACAAATAAATCCAGTACGATGAGTATGCATTAACACATTGCTGACGTGTCTCAATTCACGCCTTACAGAACGTTTTTTTTTTATGGATGGGAAATCATTGAATGACTTCTCAGGCATTGGCCCTTCACGTGCTAACTGCTCTTTGGGACGCGCGTGGAACAAAACGCGCCGTCGACATGGTCCATGGTCATGGTCCTAGTCGGGCAGCGAGCTACTCTCATAGCTCGCCGTCCGCAGTCCCGCACCTACGGTGGCCGGGTCGTCTTGCGACTCTCGAATCCTACGCCTGGGTCCCTGCCCGGAGCATGAGACTTGACGCTACCTCACGCGCACCGCCGCCTCCTTCACCAGCATAACTGCTTCGCAGAAGGAGGCGAGCCTTACAGAACTTGAACTGGGTCCCTAGACAAGTGACATTGTAGAATAGATTGTAGATTAGAATAGATTGTCAAACGTATGGGGTTGACATAAGCTTTTGCTAAATATTTTGACATCTCCATACATTTGACAATCTATTTTATTTCGCTATCTATTCTACAATGCCACTTGTCTATTTCTCTTGGGGGCTGGTCAATTTTCATTCTTTACTAACGCTAAGTCATTATGTAAAAGCAAGCCTTCAAAGGGGAGCTGTCGAGCAATGAATACGTTGCGGAACCGCCGCGTAATCACCGCATATTGTACATGTTAACTTGCACCAACACGCGACAAAAACGTCCCGCAGCCGCTTGAGAACCGCTAGTACGATAAGGCCCTTAAGAGTTCTAGCTAGACGGTCAAAGAGTTAAACAGACGGCACAATGACGTATGCATAATACATTGCACCACGCCTCAGTTCACGCACAAAAGAACTATGTTAAAATGCGAATAGTAGTTGAATATTTATCACTTAGCCACAGAACAGGCATGCAATTACAGAGGCATTGCTGCTGTCAGTGTCACTGGATTGCGGTTTCATTACCTTCTGACTCATCGTTCATGTTGTGTGGTTGTATAACTACTTCAGTTTTCGTAATTGTTATTGAATACGTGTTTTCAGCAGTTAATATTACGTAAACTTTTTTATTTGGGGTTTTTTGTCAACTTGTCCGCTTTCAGTCAAACGGGATGCTGGCTGCATCCCGTTTATTTATTTTATCATATGGAGTTTAGGTCGCGCATCTTGATCGAGCTGCCAACAATATATAAGGCAGGTGTGTTAATTGGTGGCGTCTTCAATTGTGACATCCATATCCAATCCAAGTTACACAAACCCTAGACAACACTGGTAGAAACTTTTGAGCTTCTGAATACCCGCAACGACTGTTAAAGACTAATGAATGTCTGCCGTGACTTACAACCCTTATGTGTGCTTTGAAGTACAAGAGTGTCATAACTCTAACTTTTAAACTCAACGCTGTTGCTGATGCCTTCAGTGCTCTTCAAAGTACAGGAGTATCAAAACCCTAACGTTACCCTAACTCCATGCTGTTGCTGTCATAGGTACGAAAATGCTCCACTTTTTCCGATCCTGGAAAAGGCATTTAGGTGTCTGGCCGGCCGGCAGTCGCGATTGCAAACGCGAAACCAACAGTCCAGGAACGATTAGACCCGAAATTTCCTTTAGGTTATTCAAATATTTGTAAGGATCGGATCGAAGGCATACAGCACAGTACCCGATGGCTAATATGACGCTAATCATTTATAATATCAATTCAAAATGGTGGTCCTTACTGTTAAACACAAATTGTTAAAAGAAATAAAGTTTTATTCAAATTGCAAACTATAAGAACAAAAGAGGAATGATTCCCGCGAGAAGCTAATGTCAAAGTGAAAAAAAATAGGGTTGTGCCCCATTTTGCCGGTAAGTAGTGATGTCCAATTTCCGACTGATATTCTCAGTCTAACAGTTCGGCCTTCCTGAAGTCCTTCGGTCCCCGAAGGAGATAATGGACGACGCGATGTGGAAGACCTCTCGTACTCAGGCTCGAAGTTGGTGGTCTTCTTAACTGCCATACACCTTCATCGGTTGAGGAAATTTTCTCACCTTGAAGGCTCCAGAAGCAAGTGTGAGAATTGACGATAAAATAAGAAAAAGTAGTACAAGGCTCCGTAAGCAGGTACTATATGAGTCACTGTGTAGGCCCCGTAGGCAAGTGTCGTTATTTGTAATTAAACACCATTTTCGAGGTGGGTACACACTCTGTAGGCCCCGTAGGCAAGTGTGGATAAGGATTTAAGTGTTATGAGACTCCAAAAGTCAACACTTAACAAACACCATGTAGGCCCCAAAGGCAAGCGTTATAAGACTCTATGAGCAAGCGCTGAATAGCCACTATGTAGGCCCCGAAGGCAAGTGTTATTAACTTTGTTAACAAGCGCTGAATAGCCACTATGTAGGCCCCGAAGGCAAGTGTTATTAACTTTGTTAACAAGCGCTGAATAACCACTATGTAGGCCCCGAAGGCAAGTGTTACTTTGTAAGCAAGCGCTGAATAACCACTATGTAGGCCCCGAAGGCAAGTGTTACTTTGTAAGCAAGCGCTGAATAACCACTATGTAGGCCCCGAAGGCAAGTGTTATTGACTTTGTAAGCAAGCGCTGAATAACCACTATGTAGGCCCCGAAGGCAAGTGTTACTTTGTAAGCAAGCGCTGAATAACCACTATGTAGGCCCCGAAGGCAAGTGTTATTGACTTTGTAAGCAAGCGCTGAATAACCACTATGTAGGCCCCGTAGGCAAGTGTTATTGACCTTGTGAGCAAGCGCAGAATAAAGACTTTAATTTTTTTTTTAACATATTGAATAAACATTAACTTTTATTCCTCAGCTGATGAGGAGCTTTCGCATCTAGGGTGCCATATTTTAATTTTATCTCGAGCAATAATATTTTTGTAAGCTCGCTACCCTTTTATTACTGATGTCACTTCATAACGGTCGTTTGGTAAAATAGCGGTTATCTTGTAGGGTCCCGCATACTTGGGGACTAACTTCCCACTTGAAGTACCAGGACGCAAGATATTTCGCTCCACCTTTACTAACTGGCCAACTTTAACAACCGGTCCCATACGTCGGGTGCGATCATACCGGGTCTTCACCTTATGAGCTTTGTCTTGTGTCTACATTATCCACTAGGACCCCCCCTACTACATCCTTCGCTAATCGGGGTCTCAAGGAGGAGAGCAACTCCAGAGGAGATTCATTCGTCCCTGCGCTTACTATCGAGTTGAGCCCTAAGTGCACCTTGGACAAGTACGCATCCCAACCTTTCTGCTCCTCACCCATGTGTGCGGTGAGCGAATTTAAAATCGTATGATTTAACCTCTCGACTTGGCCATTTGCTTTAGGCGAAGCCACAGCATTGAGTATATGTTTTATGCCTTTTTTTTTACGATATTCCTCGAATTCTCGGCATGTAAATGCGGTTCCCCTATTAATAATTATTCTTACGGGGTAACCAAAGACGCTGCTAAACCTATTCAATGACGCTACCGCACCTTTTGCATTGGCACTAGCTACTTGCTTCCAGTCACACAAATTTAGTGAAACTACCTATAATTGTGAAGACATAAGATTTACCATTGCTCTTGCAGAATGGACCCAAGTGATCCACATGCAGGGTGTGGAACGGAACTGCTAATCTTGGGATTGGATGTAGTAAACCAGGTTTCTTTCCTGTCGGCTTCTTCTTGAACTGGCACCCAATGCAACTGGCCACATATTTGCCAACACCATTCCTCAACTTAGGAAACCAATATTTTGCTTGAAGAGCTTCCAAACATTTGTCTGAACCGAGATGTCCGTGTTCATCATGATATATTTTGAAAATATGAAACCTCGCACTTCTGGGTAATGCTGGCTTATAATCACCGTTCACTAATCGGCAATTTTCAGCGAAGCCTGGCGTAAGGCAGAACAATCAGTTACAATACAAAACTTAACGCCTGAGAGATTTACTCTAAACCAATGAATGGCAACCACAACAGCCAAAGCCTCTCACTTGAAACTGTGATATTTTTCTTAAGTAGCTGTGGTCTGCCTGCTTGCATATGCTCACCTTTAGATTGGCGTTGAAGCAATACAGCACCAAGGCCAACTTTTGATGCATCAGTGTAAACTTGGGTATCTCTGCCTGGGTGATAAATGGCGAGAACTGGGTCTACGGTGAGTCTATCTTTTAAATTTTGTGTGGCATGTTCCTAATCCGGGCCCCAATGCCATAATGCCAGCAGTCTTCTTTGCGAGCATTGTTAGTGGTCGTGCAATGGTTGTGAAACCCTGAATGAGCTTACGAAAATGACTCGCAAGACCAAGGAACTGGCGTAGCTCGTGAACATTGGTAGGAGCCTTGCATAAGGTGATTTGGAGATTTCAATGTTTTCGGCTTTTAATAGTTATCCTATAATATCTCTGACAATATCCCTTTCATGAAATGACAGGGATATAATTTATTTATAACCTGTAGGGTTTATAATTTATTATCTTTTCTTCCGTCAGTTTGATACTCATTTTCACACCACAGTTTCCCAACTCCATGCCATTTCCAGAAAAACAGTGGTCATATTTGTTCAATAAATCGATTAAACTCGCACTTTTTTTTTTAGATAATTGTTTTCCAGTCTTAACATTTTCTGTGACATTCAGGTTTTGTTTAGTCACTTCAGCTCTTGCAATGCATTCATTTTCCTTTAATTCTATTATGTGCTTGTCTTGTTAATTTCTTTTATTACTAAATGACCATCAGCTGGAAATACACTGTCACTAAACACATCAGTCTCATTCATTGGTTTTCTCTGCTCACTATGTTTTATATTCAATGTATTAGTAATAATAGGATCTAGTCGTACAAGAACTTTATTATATAATACCAGGAGTAAGTTGAACACCGGTTTCCGGATATAAATAAACCTTTTTAAGCGACTCACATAATTCGGTAACTTGAAGTACCAACTCATTCAACCAAGTCTGGCGATTCTGTGAATGTCTGTCCAATAAGCATGTCGACTTCTTGAACATGATCCGGTACAATATAAAATTGGTTTTCATTTTCTACACCATCAATAATAAGCGATGCCAATACTGACCCTATTGGTGTGATCATTGCATCTCCATAGCCTTTAATAACAATTGAGTCATTTGGCGTCATATCCAGATTATTTAACCAGTATCTACATCTTTAAAATATTTCCTGTCTGAAGAATCACTACAAACAGTTTAAACTTTTCGGGCCAACCTGTTTTGTAGTCCAGTCTTTGATTGCTTCCTACACTCTTCGAGAGTATGTCCATTAATTTTACAAAAAGAGCAATACTTGTTTGAATTCTTTTTCTTATAACATTCAGACTCCACATGGCCAGACCGATCACAAAATGAACACTTTTTTGATTCTTTATTTTCATTTATTTTTCTATTTTCTTTGTTAATGCGGCATCTGTTTGCCTTGTGGCCTTGTTTACCACAAGAATAACATTTTAAATTTTGGCCATGTCGTTCTTTCCTCTGTGAAGACACTGGTTTTTCTAGTTCCTCATTTGAAGTGTTAATGCTAGCCAAATAACGCAGTAGTGAAGTTGTGTCATGACATCCGGCTGACTTTGCACCTACTTCCAATAGTTTGTCACCCAGAGTACCAATAACAGCCTCAGTGATAACGTCGTCGCTCAGCTTACATGACATCCCTAAACCTAACTTACTATAATAAAATGATACTGGGTCTTCGCTTGGGAGTCTGACTCGGTTCACTAGGTCTCTAATTTGAGATAATTTATTTTTAGTGAATGGAAACGCCTGCATCAACTTCTCCTTCCATTCACTCCAGCTTATTTCGTATGATGCTTGTTGTTCATACCACCCCTTTGCATATCCAGCCAGCTTAGAAGTGCAATTACAAATCAATGTCCGTTCATCCCATCCATGCATTTTTGCCGTACTTTCTAAATTGCGTATCCAATGTTCTACTGGAACTAATGTGGTTTGTGGATTGAACTCCGATATAAAATCACTACGACCAACATAGCGTACTATAGGCTGCACAGTAGCATTAACATTTGGAGGTTCCTTTGGTACCACTTCAACGGCTGAGCTTGGTGATCTGGCTGAAGGAGAGTGAGATCTACCATAATTTCTTGACTTCCTCAGCTCCCTAATCAAGCTCTCAAGAGCTTCTATACGCCTCTTTTTATGTTTTAAATCTTTTCTCATTTTCTTCCTATCACTTCCAGACGAGGAAGAGCTTGAACTACTCCTAGAGCGCTTATTAAACTTGTGTCGACCCATATTAAACAAACACACAAAAGGAAATTGCAGGAATAAAATACAAACAAGGCACAGCAATTCACAGTTCAATAAAATAAAATTAAATGTTCCTCTGATAGGAGTTTAAATTAGTAATCAAAAATAGAATTAAGTTGTAAATATTATCAAGTAATATAAAAGTTTATGTCAGAAAATTTGTTCTTGCACAGTAAAATGTAAGGTTCAAGTCTATCTAAATTAGCACTTTATAAAATAGTTCACATTAAAATAATCAGTCTATGTTCACTCATCAATTGTTTATAAGAAGTAAATGTTAAGTATGTCCTTTGAGTTCCACTAACACAATTTGTCCAATGTAAGCATTGTAAATAGATATGAGATTCGGGATACAGCTCACCAACTGGCAGGTACTCAACGAGGAACAGCGCCGGCGTCAGCTATTCCAGCCTGAACGTGTCGCAACGCGTTTTCTAACACAAACTATTCAACTAATGTTTTTAAACTTGTAAAACACGTAACCTAAACTAGAAATAATATATCTTTGAGTTATTTACACTAATCGCATGAGTTGATCTCACTTCTGAAATTTGTTAAACACAAATTGTTAAAAGAAATAAAGTTTTATTCAAATTGCAAACTATAAGAACAAAAGAGGAATGATTCCCGCGAGAAGCTAATGTCAAAGTGAAAAAAAATAGGGTTGTGCCCCATTTTGCCGGTAAGTAGTGATGTCCAATTTCCGACTGATATTCTCAGTCTAACATTACCTAGACAAAAAACGTAGTAAGTTTGACAGACATTTATTTATTTATTTATTAAACACTTTATGCACAAAGAAAAACATTGCACAATGGCGGACTTAATGCCTTAGGCATTTTCTTCCAGTCTACCTTAGGGACAGTTTACCTATGTTTATTTAGATATGTGTTTAAGTCTATTTTTTTGTCTGTCTATCTGAGTCGTAGACGGGTGATCTTATTAAAAGTTAAAGTGGCGATCTCATTAACTTCGGGGGCAACGTTTTTAATTTGTAATTTACACTTGTAATACAATATCAAATTATTTAATTTAATTTAATTTACATCTAAATCCTTTCAGCAACGCAGACATGATCTGTAACAGAAGACTGATAGATTAAATACATTTTAATTAATTATTTAACCTTTACCTTTCACCTCAATGTAAATAACAAATATTTATTCAAGTTAGTTAGTGTTTCCCGACCCTGTTCGCCATTAGAAATGCGATAGCGTATTCATGGCAGCTTGTCACGTCTCTCTCGGCGTGAATTCATTCCCAGCTTAATTACTCTTGCTGACTTTATTTCTTTGTCTAAAGCTAGTTTTTGAATGCGATTTCGTAGGCGTGAATAACGATAGTCACGGTTGCATGTAAAGTCTAAATTAAAGCCAATGACTAGTTTGTCGATTAGTGACTTAGGGCCTAGACATGTGGCATTGTAGAATAGAAAATGAAAACGAATAGATTTTCAAATGTATGGAATTGACATAAGCTTTCGCTAAACAATTTGACATTTCCATACATTTGACAATCGTTTTCGTTTCGCTATATATTCTACAATGCCACTTGTCTAGGGCCTAAAACATACACAAGCGACGTAAGGCGAAGGCACGGGGCAGGCGCAGCAAAAAACGAAACGGCGAGTCTGCGCCGCGTCGCTTCAATATAATTCAAAAACGTCGCCTGCATACATTTTGTATGAAATCGTTTTGAAGCGGCGCACGCCTGCGCCACGCCTGTTCCACGCCTGCTGCCTTACGTCGCTTGTGTAACATACACAAGCGACGTTAGGCCTAGGGGGGCTTGACAGTTAAGCTTGAGTTCGTAGGATCCTAATCTTTGTGTGATGAGCATGATTGTTGGATCTATGTCTGGGTGAAATCCAGACTAATATTAAAAGCTGAAAAGTTTTTTTTGTTTGGTGAAACGCACAGAAACTACTGGTCCTATTTGAAATATTATTTTTGTGTTGAATAGCTAGCTAATTTATCAAGGAAGGCAGTAGGTTATATAACACGCTTCGTCCTATAGGAGTTAAGCACTGACCTAAGATGCGGTTGAAACCGCGGGGGACAGCTAGTTCATAATACTAATGAATTTTAAAATGCTGTTTAGTCACCATAGTGTCTGCCTAGTTTTGGATCAGATAGCTGCAGTGTGTGGTATATCCGAAGACATTTTATTACTAGATAAAAAGTGAATTTAAGCGCCTGTTTCACATTCTTCTAAGAAGATCTGATTAAATATCTGGCAGAAAAAATCATACAAAATCTGTTCAATTTTTTATTTATGTTTAAAAAGGACTATTAAGGTTGTGAAATAGGCCCTAAATAATTCACGCGCAAGAAAAGCGATTTTAAATTTGGAATTATGAAACAGATACTAAATTCCAAATTCAAACCCGAAATCCTTTCACTGCACTTTTTGCTAGACTAGCAGCGCAAACGCATTTGAGGTTGTTTACAACCAACCAGATTAATTTCCCGGTCCACTCGGCCGGCATAAATTGTGGCTACCCTCCCTTTTGTTAGAACTCAGTTTTAATTAGTGCAAATTTGGGGTATTAATCTTAGAGCGATTCTGTCTGGATAGTGGGTGATAAATGAAGGAGGTTATCTTTAGAGGAATACGGGTAGGAAGGTTTAAAGGAAACATGACAGTAGGCGTAATAGGTGTGACAAAAATAATAGTGTAATAGTAGGTGAACTAATAAATGTAACAGAGTCTGTTTCTTCTCAGAGTAGTCAGCTCAAACACCATCGTTCGCTAATAAGAAAATCAAAATGATGAATGATGTGTATTAAGTGTAATAATTGGTTTAAAAATAATATATGTGACAAAAATATGGTTTTTTTTTTATTATACTAATATTACAAATAAGCAAGAATGTTTGTTTGTAAAACTATTGAACCGATACAAAAAAAAAATACCAATATAAAGCTACATGTGTACTTGTGTAGTGAGTAACATGGCCTATTAAATATCACATTATGTCCCACGGGAGCAAGGTAGTAACCAAAATCCTTACATAACGCGGGTAAAATCAAACTCAAACTCAAAACTATTTTATTCAAATAAACCAATTACAGGTACTTTTGAATCGTCAAGGTGTCAGTCTGACAGAAAAATGAAGCTAGTTGCTCGTTCCAAAAAGTAGGTCCCATGGAGAAGAGCGAGCAAGAAACTCCATGGACACCGCGAGGTATGTACAACTAGAGTGAGAATAAAATGATAAACAGCAAAGTTTCAGCATCAGTCGTGATTTTGCGGAAATCTATGTCAACAGGGAATATACATTTATTGGATATGTATATTTTTTGGATAGTTTAAAGCAATATATAACAATTAAAACAATATCTAACACCAATAAATTAATTTAACGTATTAAGAAATGGCCAACCAACTCTGCAAACGTGGTGTGACGTTACATGGTATGCCAGATATACACCGAATATACGCATTAGGCAATATTGTTACTTTTTAATACCTAAACAATTCAGAAGGCAATTATTTTTATTTTATTTAAACTTTATGTACTAACACCGTACAGAAGCGGACTTAATGCCTTAGGCATTTTCTACCAGTCTACCTTAGGGTGATGCAGAGACAAAAACATAGTAGGTGCAAAAATACAGAAAAGTAACAGGACTAAAATAACATAATACAATGGGTCCACCCTTTATAGCAGAACTCTTTTCGCAGAAAATCGTTTGGCATACACTCATTTACCATACACCGAAACCCATAATTTTGTAAGTCAGAATCATCTTTAGGCATAAATTTCATATCCATAATAATCAATAAGTATAACCATCACATCGTAGAAAGTTCAAAACCAGAATCATCTTTTGCTATATATTTTATATGCATAATAATCAAAAGAAGAACCATCATATCGCAGAAAATTCACAGCCAGAATTATCTTTTGGCATGCATTTCATATCTTATTTTGGCATGCAGTAAGCATGCAACCAGCATGCAACATGCAGCAGGCATGCAGCATGCAAGCATGCAACATGCAGCAGGCATGCAGCATGCAAGCATGCAACATGCAGCAGGCATGCAACATGCAGCAGGCATGCAACATGCAGCAGGCATGCAACATGCAGCAAGCGTGCAACATGCAGCAGGCATGGCTTCTGTCACGGCTCCGGCGCTGCGGGGCTCCTGCGGCCCCACGCGAGCTAATCGTCGCAGATGGTTTTACGTCCACCACCGCAGCTTCGGCTTGCTGGCCGGCTTCGCCGGCCAGCCTCAGCCGCGGCGGTGTGCGTTAAAACCACCTGCTCCTCAGCTCGCGGGCCGCCTCGCCCCTCCGCGCCTTCGCGGGTTTAAATTACACTCTAGGAGTAGGGCAGACAAGACTACGTGAAGTCGGTTTTGCAGCGATTCATTTCTGTCACTCACTTTTGTAGCACACCATAGTGATTTCTTAAAACAATATTATTTTTTCAATATGACTAATAAATTATTTCTATTGAAATTCTGTGATCTTCGTAGTATGCTAAGTCAAATTATGCCAAATAATCGGCGCTCTAAATAAATGTTATGCTAAACGAAATTATACAAAATTGTAACTCTGACAAAGGTAATTATTCCCAATACGATTCTGCCATCTTAAAAGTATCCCATTTAAAATTCGGACATAAAAACATTAGGCCAAAAAACAATTATGTTAAATATTTTTTATACCTTAACAATGTTCGTTTTAAAAAGTTTCTGCCAAGTGAGTTATGCCAAATAGGTTTCGGAGAAACAAGTTTCTGCCAGATAGAGGGCACCCTAATACAATACTTAAATACATGAATACATACATAAATATATACATACATACTATATACATACTATATATATAAAGTGAAGAGAAATACAAATAAATCCAAGGAGAAATGCAACAAATTAATTGTGAGACGAGTCTGCCAACTCCTTAAGTAAATGTTCTCGAGCTTTTACTTTGAATGTGAACCGATTGTTAGCCATCCTGATATTCTGAGGAAGCGCATTCCAGAGAAAAACCGCTTGGACAGGAAAAGAAGATTTCAGGAAACCAGAACGGTGAGAAGGACATCGTAGAAGACGGTTATTCGAAGAACGTAGATTTTTGCTGTGCGCAGAACACAAATATTGAAAGAGAGAAGTCAGATAGGAAGGTGAACTAGGTTTGTCTAGAAGTGAAAACAGGGTAGTCAAAGCCCTTAACGCTCTGCGCTGTCTGATGGGCAACCATTTTAAAATTAGCCGATGTGCGGACACATGATCATACTTACGAAGATTAAACACGAATCGAAAGCAGTTATTAAGAAGACGGTCAAGTTTATTGAGTAGATCTGCATTCAGGTCATAGTAACACACATCACCATAATCAATAATGGGGAAGATAAGGGACTGTACCAGCATTGCCTTTATGCTAGATGGCAGTACATTTTTTAACCTATACAGTGAACGCAAAGTCCCGGTAACTTTGTTGCTCACACACGCGACCTGCTTACGCCAGTCCAGGCAAGTATCGACACACAAACCAAGATCCTTGACGTCGGAGCTAAATGGAATGACATTGCCGTCAAAAGTGACTGGCGGCACCGCTATACCATTCAATCGTCGCAAACTGTAAGTGCTACCGATAACGATAGCCTGGCATTTGGCTGGGTTAACCGCTATCCCAAACCGATCAGACCAATCTTTAACCACTGCTAAGTTCCGGTTTAGCTCCTCTATTGCATCGCATATGTTATCGACACTTGCCTGACTGTAGAGCTGCAAATCATCAGCGTAAAGATGATACGCACACTGAAGCTCGGTAGTTATGAGATCAATAAAAATAGAGAACAGAAGTGGAGATAAAATACCGCCTTGAGGGACGCCAGCAACAAGATTACACCAGCTGGAAGATGAGTCTCCCATCAAGACAGACTGCTGACGCCCCCGAAGATAGGAAGAAAACCAGTCCAGAACCTCGGGTGAGACCATAAAATAGGAGAGGATGGATAAAAGGACGTCGTGACTGACGGCATTAAAAGCATTGGAAAAGTCTATCAACACTAAAATAGAAACTTTAGTGTCTTCCATTCCCCGCCTTATGTCATCAGTCACTTTAAGGAGAGCAGAAACGGTACTGTGGCCTGGCCTGAATCCAGACTGGAAAGGACTAATCAGGGAATTCCGGTAAATGAAGTGGGCGAATTGCTTATGAACACAGGCCTCAAGTACTTTAGACAGAAAGGGAAGGATGGAAATAGGTCGAAAATGACTTGGAAGGGTGGGATTCGGAATTTTAGGAAGTGGTCGGACACGGGCTTTCCGCCATATTGAAGGGAATACACAGGAATAAAGGGAAAAGTTAATCACATGGGAAATTGCTGGGAGGAGCTGATCAAGAGCCAATACGATCATGTGGCGACTGATGTTATCACAACCCACAGCCTTGGATTTGATGGAGAGGATAATCTTTTTGATCTCACTAGGATCGACTGGTTTGAAGGTAAAAGGGGTAATATTAGATCGCGTCAGTCCATCAAGGTAATCAATAGTTTTACATTTGGTTAGACTATCAAGCGTAGGAACAGAGGTGAAATGGCGATTTAGATCGTCTAGACCAATTGTTATTGGAGGGTCTGAATGTCGCGATCTGCCGATACCCAGAGTTCCAAGGAACTTCCAAATATCGGCAGGAGAAGAAGACGTGATATTATCAAGAATGTGGCGGCGTTTAGCGTTACGTATCATCTGGTTACAACGATTGCGAGCAGCTTTGAAAAGGTTCCAATTATCCTCTGTCCGATCTTTTTTGAACCTACGGAACGCACGATCCCTTCGCCGCATTGCCATCCGAACACCTCGGTTCATCCAAGGCGCAGGAGGGCGCTTTAGCTTGATTCTTCTGATGGGAGCGTGCGTGTCGTACAACTTCACTACAGCTGTGTTGAAAAGATCAACTTTGTCATCAATTGTAGTAGCTTCTTGTAGAGGTGTCCAGTCAATGACAGAAGCATCTTCCAAAAGTTTATCAGTATCCATCCTTGCAAAGGCACGCCTGTACTGGAATAAAGGTTTAGGTTTTGGTGGTTTGAGGATATAAGACAGAAAAATAAGGTCGTGATGGGAAAAGCCAGGAGAGCCACATGCTGACCATGTGAGGAGACTAAAGAAGGATTAGAGACAAGGATAAGGTCGAGCCAGGAATCATCACCGATTGTGTTGTGATGCGTTGGTTGAAGTGGCAACACGTGCAAACTGGCTGACTCAACCAGATGCAGGAGCTTACAGGATCGTGAGGAGGTATGGGCCAGGAGGTTTGTGTTGAAATCACCCATGATAATGTGATGTGCGTACTCCGAACCCAAAGATTCTAGAACCGATTCGAATTCGATGAATTAGTCAAGGGAAGGAGGACAATACACAACTCCAAGAACGGTTTTAGTTCCTTTTACACTAACCTCAAGAAAAAGAAACTCAGCCGAACTATTACATGAAGAAATAGAGAGAATTTTAAAAGGAAAGTCAGCACGAAGATAGATTGCTACACCAACACCTCTCTTACCGATCCGATCATTCTGAAGAAGAACGAACCCAGGAAGAGAGTAAGTAGAGGATAAGAGTTCTGGCTTTAGCCAGGTCTCAGAAATCAGGACGGCATGGACGTTATTGTTTGTAAATGTGTCATATAACTCGTTGTAATGGCTCGGAACGCTCTGGGCATTAATGTGGCAAATGTTGAACAGCCCGTCACGGTTATGATTGAAACCTTGACGTAGGAGATCGCCAAGGGTGTCTGTTAGCGAACAAAAACTGTCATCACCTGAAGTAGCAGAAGATTCGTTGGCAGAGAAAAAAGACTCATTATCACAAAAAGTTGTCATAAAATATATATCTAAATAAAATATAAACCAAAATAATAAATATAATAAAACAAAATAAATATTAGAGAACCAAATGCAAATCTATAGTAAAACACTTGCATCTCTGCACCACCCGCCAGCTAACATCATATAATGTTAATAAAAACAGATTATAATAACAAGAAACTAAGAGAAAAGTGTGAAACAAGATATTCCAGATTTATGTATTAATTATGGTGTTCGGAACGCACCCACCGAGTTGAAACACAATACAATTTTTGTACACGTATCCGAACTTAAAAACGTCATTTAGAAAAAAAAAACATAAAGTGACTTTGACAAATATGACATTTATAAGCAATTATGCATCTTATTATCTTCTTAATTACGCAATTATGTTAGTGATTCTTCCGAATCAACAATAAAATGGGAACAAAACGGAAATTACAAAAACAAACTTATTTAAGTGTGAAACAATCGTTCTTAAAACGCGGCCAGTCTGTAACCAGCCTAACTATTACCGCGCGGCCACACACACAAACAAACGCAAACGGATGATTTCATAGATCCGACGTTCGTGGATCCAACGCATACGTGCTTTATTATTCTGAAAAATAGTAATAATAATAAGCATTATTTATTGGTGACCAGTTATCGTATTTGTATATAATAATAAAAAAAAAATATTGTGTCAAATAATTTGGTTTACAATTTTTGTGTTCGGAATCTTCTTTTAGACAAATAATGTCTGTAGTAGAAGACTCCGCCCCTCCCTATTCTGTACACAATATTTCTAGAATCTTAAAATTAGATTTTTGTATATTATTATAATTATTTACGAGTTTTATAACAACCTCCTGAAAAGTTTTGCAGTTTCAAAAATGCACCTTGTATATTTTTACATCACATTTACACAATGGTGTCGCTTTTCAAATATAATTAATTTCCATATTTTTTTCCACTTGAAATTATATCCAAGATAGGAACGAATAAGTAATGTTTAGTCAAAATAAAAACAGAGGGCCTAGACAAGTGGCATTGTAGAATAGATAGCGAAAACGAATAGATTGTCAAATGCATGAAATTGACATAAACTTTCGCTAAACAATTTGACATCTCCATACATTTGACAATCTATTCGTTTCGCTATCTACAACATGTCCCGGAATAAACGCACACCACCAGACACCCCAATTAGAATATTATGTTATAATCATAATACATACACTGAATTTTTATTATTATGTTTAAAACACTGTTTTTTTTTATAAATTAGTTGTACAGATTGTGGGAGAAAATTATAGTCACATTACAAATCTACGCATGCACACAGTCGCACTTGCGTAAGGGTCTAGCGAAGTAGGCATTTCATACATTTTAGTTTGTTTTGACTGTACAGCGGAAGTGTGACAGCAGTTTACGTAGTTTTAATTATTTTTGGGATAAAATATTACCTATATTAAAAATTACAAAAATCGATTCAGTAAACGATTCTGAACAAACTATTTTCTCAAAGTGCATTAATTCAGTTACACATTGTATAATACAATGCCACTTGTCTAGGGCGGCTGCTCTAAATAGAATCGTGTGCATGTTATTATTCCCTGTTAATTTGACAGACCCATTGGCCTACTGGTTAGTGTTTCTGAGAACAGTCTTTGTATGTCAACACCTTCTAAAGTAGTTCGTGGAGGGCCGAAACACGTGTCGAGTATAAATTTCGGTAGCATATTGCATTTTATTTGCATCTTTTGCATTATGCATATTTTTGCGGGGCTGCAACTTAGATCTATGTTTTGGTCTAGTTTCTATAATCTTACATTATATTATTATCTACATTACAGTCAATTGAGATATACGAAATTAAAAGTGAAGGACCACCCAGATTAAAAAAATATATTGTCGTGTAAAGGAATACAACTAATTGTAAAGAATAAATAAATAAAATAAATATCCTGGGACAACCCACACTCGGACATCTGATTCCAAACTAAGCAGAGCTTGTACTATGGTAACCAGACAACTGATATACACACTTATGTAATTTATAAATTACATAAGTGTTAATTTATAAATTACATAAGTGTTACACATTATAGATAAATTACACACACATTATAGATAAATTACAACCAGACACAGAACAAACAATAATGCTCATCACACAAAGTTTGTCCTGGGTGATAATCAAACCCACGACCTCCGGCTTAGCAGTCAGGGTCACTATTCACTAGACCAATAGGTACGCTATGAACAAAAATGTATTTTTATTTTCCCTTGGACGACAAACTTTTGATACAAACCACTTCAAACAAATTCGTCCACAACAAAAGCAAAAACGATAACAATATTCACATTTTACGAGATTAAAATAAATATTCTTTAAGTAATAACACAAAGGACTCGATACGATTTTGCAAATAGACACAATCCTATATGAACGTTATTGGGCGACAAAATCCCTAATAACAGTCGCTTTTGTATTCAAAGTACCCAAAAACAGGCACGGTAATAGGGTAGAATGTTTTAAATTATTTTCGTGGCTGAGGATTTTAGAAAACAGGAAAAAAATACAAAAGCTTATTAGCCAATTTGCTTTGCGTATCATAAACGGTTTGGAGATAAAGAGTCTTGGTGGAACGGTTACAATTATACATTGATGACATACAACGTCATTCTTATAATTCGAGCAATTAACAGGCCTGTTGGTCTAGGCAATCTGGGCTTCTCCCAGTTGTGATTGCCCCTTTGTGCCTATTGGTCTAGTTCTGTTCTGTCACCTGCTTGTTATGGAGGGAAGCGGAAATATTTATTTTTCTTACTCCTCCGCAGTTCTTTCTTATTAATTTCTTTGCGGGATCCAAGACAGTTGAATCGTTTCTCCGGGACTCGTCGAGCTTCATTGCTTCGTCGCTTTTCTGGCGGACTCCACTGTTGATTCTGGCTTTCAGGAGTTGCAGTGGTTGGGAATAGTGTGGTGGGATTGTCCTAAGGCCTGTTGGTCTAGTGATTAGTGACCCTGAATGCTAAGCCGGAGCTCGTCGGTTCGATTCCCACCCACGACAAACTTTGTGTGATGAACACAAAATTGAAAATTGGTTGTTTGTTCTGTGTCTGGGTGTGATTTCTGTAATATGTATGTATTTATAAATTAAATAAGTATGTTTATCAGCTGTCTGGTTACTATAGTACAAGCTTTGGTTAGTTTGGGATCAGAAGACAGTATGTGTAAATATTTATATTTGTTTATTTAAAAAAAAATACCTACAATACCAAATGAGTTGGACTTAGAAGGTATTCGTTCTACCATATCTATTTCTTTCGCATAGCGGGGTTGCTGTGATGCAATTAGAAGAATATGCCGTTGTAATAACAGGCAAATGAGACACATATTCTTAGTCTCATAAATGGTAACGCATCTATAAAATAATCATACTCACAAGAAAACACATTAATTAATATCGTGGTGGACTCTTCACGTGTAGCTTATTCTAACGACACTACATTACAAATGATCACAAAGAACTGACAGCAATGTACGATCATAACTTCAAACTACCCTCAAAACATATTAGTTTCCATTCCTGAACGGTTGTCCCGGAACTAAACAAAGCACCTCATGAATGCTAAGAAGGATCAGTTGACAAGCGGATGTTTTTACTGACAACGTGATATTAATTTTCTGGACCGTCGATCCGTTTAAAATGTCGAACTACCCTCCGAATGAAGCGCTCAACAGTTCAGCGGATTAACTGGTTTTTGGCCTGTTACAATTTATTGGGGTTTTAACAGAAACAGATTTTAATTGTTTGTTTCTGTTTGGTTTAACATTCTTTGTTCAGGGTTTAAAAAAAAGGAAAATGTTATTGAATTTTGAATGGACATGGGATCCGCTGTTATAATAAATAATAATAATAATACCAGCCTATAACTGTCCCACTGCAGGGCAAAGGCCTCTTCTCATACAGAGAAGGCACGAGCATTGATCACCACGCTTGCTCAAGACGGGTTGGCGATTTCGGACTTATATTAACTACAAGTCCAGGTTTCCTCACGATGTTTTCCTTCACCGATGTCTGTGATGTCTAAGATAATCTTTAGAAAGTACATATGAACTGAAAAAGTCACATTGGTACTTGCCCGGATTCGAACCCGCGACCTCTTGCATGAGAGCCGGGCGCCTTAACTACTAGGCCATCCGCTGTTATGTAAAAAATAATCAATCAGTCTTATGCAAGATGAAGACATTTATACATATAATAAAAAGAAATCAAATGGAAAGAATGAAATGGAGTCATACTGCTTACTAAATTTTGATATCTTTATATCAAACTAATTATTTGTTTGAAAACTTTACCCACACTGTATGTATTTCGATGTAAGAAATTTCTTTACAAACCTATTGTTCTTACGAGAATAAATTCTGTAAACCTAATATAAGTTGAACAAAATGGGCAGCAATAAGTTATGCAAAGTTGCAATAGCCTAAAAAGCTTAAGTATAAAATTAAATATGATGTTGGTGAAAAAGTGACCATATTTTTCTCGGGAATTGGTGATTTTAATTAAAATAAAATTGCAAGCGCAAAGCGCTCTGTTTATTTTTAAAATTCTGACGCCATTCTTGAACGCTTTTTTGTGTTTGAGTAACGTAAAATAAAATATTTTATCAAATATTGATAAGAATCTAAAACCTTATAAAATGGCATTAATTACTAAACATTTTCTAAAGATGGTTGAGTAAATTTGTATTTCCAAAAAATAATTAGTCATCCTTGTTATAAACGATTATGAATCGACGCTATCAAGTTCATCATGTTCAGAAAAATAAAACTACAATATTAAAAACGGGTACTCAATCAATCTACCATTTTGACGTGAACCAAAACATAGTTTGCTTCACAACAACGTTTAAAAGATCAACCAACATATTCGAGGTCCTAAATTGAATTTAAAACTCTGTAGCTTGGGTCCCACGTTGGGCGTTAATAGAACGTTACTGGCGCCCAACTGGGCCTAATGAAATCAAACTAGTTTGCTCGAGCAAAAATGTGTTAGAACTAATAACCATACTTATTTTCAGGCTAAATTGAGTCGCGAATGTTGGTGCAAATTTGTTTTGGTTTAAAAGTTACTTTGTTTTTTAGGACTGGGTATGTTTTTTTTTAAGTGAGAGTTTCAGTTCTCTAGCTATTTGGCGGTTAGTTTCGAAATGATTGTAGCTATAAGAATAGTTATAGTTAATTTTAAAAAAAGGTTTAATTTATAGGTATTAAAATGGCATAATTATGTTAATATATCACATAGTGTTTTTTTTTTCTGGTGAGTGGGAAATCATCAAATGACTGCTCCCGTCCTGGGTGCGGCGGGAGGACGTGTCAGACTTTTACTGACTAAAACCCACTCATGTTCCTTCGGTTGCCCTTTATGTTCCAGGGTCACGGTAACTATTATAAACATTCCGCAACTATCACATAGTGTTGTGTGAGTTCTAATATGCAGTCGCTTCACGTAAAACACTTGTAGTCAGCGGAATCCGGTTAGTATGGAATTCGGGTAATTGGGAAAAAGGCTAGGGAAATGATGATATCAAAATATCGCTTGACTTTTGATACATGATGTTGCAAAACCAATGACACTGAAGTATTAATTTGAATATTTTTAAATTAAGTTAATCTTTAGTAAGAAGTTAAAGTTCGACAATCAGCCTAACCAAGCGGTAACTTGTTACCAAGTGGTGTGTTGTTGAAATCTGGTAAGAAGTTGCACTAACATGATTGAGAATAAGTTAAGAATATCTTGAAAGCAATATACAAAACAAATATGCCATATACATAGCAAAGACATAAAAATATTTGGACTGGTTCCAAATATTTTTGTGTCTTGCCCCATTAGTACCAAGATAAAAACGCTAAAATTACATTTGGAGTTAAAGGAAGAGATTTCTTCTCTGAATGTTATTAACTTTAATCTTATAGAAACTTTAGTATGACACCTGTCCGTTAAGAAAAATATCTTATTTTTAACCGAGGCTAAATATAAAATTTCATTTAGATACTCTTGCCATTGTTAAAGAAATACAACCAGGTATTAAAAAATGAAATTTCGCTTCTAAAATTTTTTTATGTTATCATCGCAGAGATTCGTTGCGATAAGCCCTGTTTTGCTTCATTGTTTTAAAGTAGGTATATTTATAGACGGTTTTTGCATGCCCTCATTTGTTACAAAACTTACGAAAAGTTTAACAATATAAAACTGATACTTTAATAAATAATAATAAATATGCTGCGACAACACACACACGATCATTTAATCCCACACTAAGCAGATCTTTTACTGTGGTAACCAGATCACTAATAACATACTTATATAATTTATAATCCGTACTAATATAATAAATGTGAAAGTAACTCTGTTTGTCTGTCTCTTCTTCGCGCCTAAACTACTGAACCGATTTAAATGAAATTTGGAACAGATATAGTCTGGGACCCGAGAAAGGACATAGGATAGTTTTTATCCAGGTAATCCCCCGGGAACGGGAACTATTGTTCCACGCGGACGAAGTCGCGGGCAAAAGCTAGTAATACATATTATATAAATTGCACCAAGACACAGAAAAAACAATCATGCTCATAATTCATCCCGGAAATTCCCCGGGAACGGGAACTTTTATTCCACGCGAACGAAGTCGCGGGCAATAGCTAGTAATACATATTATAGATAAATTGCACCAAGACACAGAACAAACAAACATGCTCATTACACAAAGTTTGTCCTGCGTGGGAATAAAACTTTGGACCTCCGGCTTAGCAGTCAGGGTTACTGACCACTAGACCAATAGACCCGTCAAACATTGATACTATAGGCACATTGAGTTCTAGTGACAATCAATGATTATATTGAACAAGATGATAATTACGACTCGGTCTGATGATGGAGTGAAAAGACTCTACTTCTCAACGGAGTAATCCTCTTGAGTTCGAACTTATTTAGTTAGCTTTGAATCCATGTCAGGGCAAAAATCTAACTATTTTTTTAGATTTTTGGTCGCTTTTATGAAACTAGAAAATAAAAACGGGAGCGCGTCAAAACCCGTGAAACAATTTTTTTTTTCAAAAATTGCACTATGGCAAGTTTTATAACAAAATATTTTGTTTTCAAGTTTCATACTCTATTTAAATTGTAGAATTTACAAATTTATAATTTGACGTCATAGGTTGGCGTAGTGGCTTGTCTGATGAGTAGCGTCGTGGGTTCTATTTCCACTCAAGACAAATCTTTGTATGAGGTGTATGATTGTTTTGTTCTGTGTCTGGGTATAAAATAATAATATTATGCAATTATATGTTTTTATAAATTACATCAGATGTTTGATTATAAAAGTTCAGGTACCAATATGGGGTAGGTTTTTCATTAATCTTTTCCAAAAAGATAAACAGAATTATTAATATTAACGGCACCAGAAAACCACTATGGTATGTTATGATGTATGTAAATTGTCCCCAAAGATTTATTTATTTTATTATCTGTACATTCCTGAGATATTTACTGTCCAGACTCTAGTTATTCGTTTTCGAATTCAAATTCTTGTAAACGCACTAACAAGACAGGAGAAATGTGGACCCCAGTGTGTGTAAAATTGTCCAACGTTAAAAAAAAAAGAAAAGTGGACACATTTTCGCTTTTAAAATTCATCCAATTCCCTCTGTACTGTCCAGGCTACACTGTATAGAAATAACAAGCTTTTTCTATGTGGAAAAATGAGGGAACTCATATCTTTTGCCCCTGCTTGTTCAATAAGATCGGATTCAATACCACAAGTTTCTATTCGTAATTGCATTGCGGTGGAATTGCGGTACAGAGGGCCTAGCCAAGTGGCATTGTAGAATAGAAAACGAGAACGAATAGATTGTCAAATGTATGTAATTGACGTAAGCTTTCGCTAAACAATTTGACATCTCCATACATTTGACAATCTATTCGTTTTCGCTATCTATTCTACAATGCCACTTGTCTAGGGGGGCTGACCTACCTTCTTGTGGTTGCAATTGTTTTTAATATACCGAATGAATTGTTCTAAATGTTGAGCGTAGAGTTTACAGGCCGTACAAACTAATCCGATTATTTTGAAATTGTTTTATTGGAATTGAAAATTAATTTTAAAGCATGCATTTTTGCAGTTGCTACTTTGAGTCTGCCGTGACTTTACAAAAAAAAATATGTAGTATAGTATAAATAAACATATTTGTATAAAAACTTCTAAACACATAAATTCAAATGGCCAAATATATGACATGAAGCTAACCAAATCACATAAATTATTGTATATAATACCTCGGCTTAAAGTTGGCAAAGCGGACTGCAATTCCGGAACACATCGAGTTTGGACGCTTACCACTGTAACTTTTAATTACTAGCTGAATTGTTCCTAACCGGTGTCATAGCAAATTGTGGCCATTCGTAGTTAGGCACGACCGGTTAAACCGACTGGCTAAACTTGTTTATTTGAAGGGAATCGTGATAGCTTTTGTTTCTTATTTTATCAAAATCTAAATATACAACTAAAAGGTGACTGACTTACTGACATAGTGATCTATCAACGCACAGCCCAAACCACCGGACGGATTCGGCAGAAATTTGGCATGCAGGTAGATGTTATGACGTAGGCATCTGCTAAGAAAGGATTTTCAGAAATTTCTACCCTAAAAGGATAAAATTGGGATGTTTCGAAATACACGCGGGCGAAGCCGCGAGCGAAAGCAAGTATGTACATATTTTGCCTTTCTGATCAGAAGGTTTAAGTAGCAGAACGTCCAACAGTGCTGAACGTCTAATGAACAGTAAGTCTAATTAACAAAATGCCCATGTAGCGAAACTTCAAACTAGTGGATGGTGTTTTATAGTAGAACGACTATCTAGTAAATTGTCATTTTAAAAATGTGTACACTTATAATAAAAAAATTCAAAATTCAAGGTATTTATTTCACTTAGACCATTTACAGGTACTTATGAATTGTCAAAGAGTCGGTCGGTTAGTCAGAAAAGTGACGCTAATTGCCTGTTCCAAAACGTAGATCTCTATGGAGAAGAACAGGCAAAAAACTCCACGGACACTCTTTTTAAAAATAATCATGGTTTACAAGTGTGTAAACCATGTAATATGTGAAATCAATGTAGATAAATAACAAAAAAAAAAAAACAAAAAAAAAGTAAGGGAGCCATTTGTAAATTTTATTTGGTCAAATTAACCTGAGTTAAAAAGCTAAGTAGTAGCTTCTTAAATATTACTCTTCACAAATAACATACCCGCCAAGTTTCAAGTCTCTAGAACCAGCGGTTTGGTATATCAGACCCTTACATTCGAACGTTAAAATTTCTAATATTGCTTTTTTTATTTCATGTATTTTGTGTTTTGCATCGAATAAATGGTTTTATCTATATATCTTATTCTAATTTGCCCATTCTTTAACGTCGCAATCCAGCCATTCAATCAGACGCACTAAAAGGAAGCCGTACAAAAACGTTCCGTCCATTTAAAGTCGTCGATCAGTTAATTGAAAGTCCGTGTAACCGTTGGCTCGGTTAATCAGTCAAAGAAGGAATAAAAGGCTCGAACGGACCATAACCGGGTGAGCGGCCATTTTGTCGATAGTCTTGGGCTTGGCGGCTCTAAGGATGAGACTAGCGTTGCCAGGCGTCCGAATAAAGCCGGACATAGGCTTTTTGAGTGCGTGTCCGGCTTGTCTATAAGGCTTTAATTTAACAAGATTTATGGTTATAATCTTGTGATTATAACCATAAATCTTGTTAAATAAGCGGCCGCGGTAACTATTAGAACTATTCCTCAACCCCTGTGGGTTGAGGATACCGCGGTCCCTGAACCCAAAGAAACATGGGTGGGTTTTAGTCAGTAAAAGTCTGACATTACCGCCCCGCCCAGAGCGGGAGAAGCCTATTAGTACTAAGACAAAAAGATTCCTAAAAAATTTAGTATTCGGTCTTTTTACACAAATGTTAGCCAAACTGACTGGTCTGTCCGGCATTAGGTTTGGCGACCTGGCAACCCTAGTGGGACTGTGTTGATGGATTGGTAGAATTGCTTCTTTTATTACCAATTCTTATTACTTACCAATGGTTGAAATGTACGTTCTATGTTTTCTTTCATGGACCGTTTTTGGGAGAACTGCTTATTCCTCGCCTACATAATATCGTTTTGGGCGTTTTTTGCAACGCATAGTTAAGTGTCCGCTTTTATGTGTGTTTCTAGCTGTTTTTAAGGTTTTGCGTTATTTAGGTGTTTGGGTTCGCTCCGTTTCTGCGGGATATTTTAGCCTAGCCTACGCGATGTTAGCCTAGCCTACTTGATAATTATGAATTTGAAAACATGTGAGGTTTTTTTTTCTTATAAACAAAAACTACCAGACGGATTTTGTTGAAACAATACAGTAATATAGTGAATACATTACAATCCATACTTATGTTATAAATGCGAAAGTAACTCTGTCGGTCTGTCTGTTTCCCTTTCAAGCCTAAACTGCTGATACGATTTAAATCAAAATTTCAAAGACATGTGATTTTTTTAATTCCACGGAAATCCGACGGAAACTACACGGGTAACCCCGCGAGGACAACGAGCATATAACAAAATAACACAGAAACTACAACAACATACTATAACCCACATAACGGAGCAATAATGGCGGTGAAACCGCAGGGGATTGCTTTTCATATAGTTTAATTAATTAGGAGAAGCTCAATCAGTGAGATTTACCTTTAAAGTAAATAAGTTATGTGCTAAATTATCAAAAAGACGATTGAGTTTTTGTTTGCTCCATACTCTATGTACTGTAGAGACACTGGCGGACATTGCCGAAATAAAACCTTTTAATTTTTTTTTTATTGTTGATGAGATGAAATATTTTAAGAATAAAAAAGACTTGACAGCCCATAAGGCTGACAAGTAAGTCGATATAAAAATAATTAAAATATGATTTAAAGAATAATACCTATAAATAATAACCATAAATGGGTTTTAATCCATAGTTTATCCCGGTACAGTAGATTTTTCATGATACATCTTCTGTTAATGATCCTAAATAAATGTCTGTAAATGTCTGCAAAATTTATCAAAGATGAGTGAAACGGTTTGCATCAACGGGCCGACGCATTGAGTTTAGTTGCAAGGTTGCACCAGGTACGTGTCCATCGCGTCATCATCCAAACACCTACACTAACCTATTGAACACGTCGGCTAGTCGCCTGTTATGAACCATACCGTTGTCCGTTGTCGTCAACAAGAGGCCTTAGGATAATCGGATTCTGCTGAATATCAGTGTTTCACACGGAACAAATGCCTCAATCAGACCTCCAGAATCATAGATTTGTCATCTGAAATAAACAATCCGATTCGAAACAGCATATGATAGCCAGACATCATCACTTTTTGAGAGTTTCGTGATGGCCCAGTTATTAAGGCAACCGTTATGAGAGGGAACAAAATATGTGACTTTTACAATTCATTAATATGAAAAATTCGTGTAAAAGTTTGACTTAGACATCACTGACATCTCGTACCTGGGTAAACACGTAAAGTGCATCTGAATCGGTTTACGCGTTTAATCTTTCAACAACCAAGCGACAACCGGCTGTCGCGCTGCTATTGTCTTTCTATTGTGTCTGGAATCACGTGTGTTTGAAAGTTTAAGAGCTACGGTGCCACAGACAGACTTAAACAAACAGGGACACATATAAAGCAGCAAAACTTATAACATCTCTTTGCCCGTTTAATAAAAGATTACAAAATACAAAAGCGACCCAATTTCGCGTAAATTGATTCTTTCTACACTGTGTACCAAAACACTATCAATTAATTTAGGACCGGCGAATTTTAGCGTTAATTACTCTTTTAGTAGAGCCACCACATACTGCGGTTCCCATTATATCCTAAATTACAGTGCTGGACATTGAGTTGGGAACGAATGGAATGTTCTAGGGATTTTGATATTTAGAAGGCGTTTACATACACGCGTGTCGTTTGGTCCATTTGAAGGACGATTGATTATACTGTTACAACTAAGGTTAATATTTTTTGTATTTAGCTGAAACTTTATTTGAAAATGTTGTTATCATCAAGATTTAGTTCAATATGTTTATTTAAAGGTGGATTTATAAACATGATTACACCGTATGCTCATTCATCTAAGAGTTAAAATGTATTGTTTTTGCAACCAACAATTTTTATTTGCTGGTAGAAAACTCAATTCTTGGTCAATTTCGCCATTGTACATAGGTATTTGTCGTTTGCTATTTGTTTGTTAGATTTTTTTTATGTTGTGTGCAATAAAGGATAAGGTCTTAAACAAAAAAAAAATGGGATTTCGTACTTGAAAGGGAAAAATTAACATTTATAAGATCACCTTAGCCCGTCTGCAACAAAGGTCGAGTTACAAGCTTTTTGATCATTACTTGGTAACCAATTGAGCTGAAATTTTGAATGTTTGAAAAGCGTGACCTGATCTGATACCCATAATTGACTCCAGACGGAGGGATTCATCATCGGCGAATACACAATTGTCCGAATAATTAAACGTCACTTAACTGGGCACGCCGTGATAGCGGCGGTAAGACCCCTCTTTGAGGAGTGGCTTTCGCTTGACACAGGTCCTTATCGGTCACGGTCAGTTCGGGAGGTTCCTGTGTCGGATTCGGGCGGAAGCGACGCCTGGGTGTCACCACGGTCGAGCACACGGTGGAAGTGTGCCCCGCATGGGCGAGACATCTCGCGCCGCGCGCTGGTTCAGGCCATGCTCCGGGGCGAGACTGAATGGGATGCCGTCGCCTCCTTCTGCGAAGCAGTTATGCTAGTGAAGGAGGCGGCGGCGCGGAAGAGGCAACGACGAGCCTCTCGCCCCGGACAGGTACCCAGGCGTAGACGTCGAGAGTCGCAAGACGACTACTGGCCACCGTAGTCGCGGGTCTGCGGATGGTGAGCGATGGGTAGCTCGCCGCCCAGCTAGGACCAGGCCCGCGTCGACGGCGCGTTAGTGTTCCACGCGCGCCTCAAAAAGAATTCAGCACGAGAAGGGGCCCAACAGGGCCAACGCCTACCGGGGTGACGGAATGTTTATAATAGTTACCGTGATCCCGGAACATAAAGGGCAACCGAAGGAACATGAGTGGCGGTCACCGTAGGCGCGGTTCTGCGGATGGCGAGCGATGGGTAGCTCGCCGCCCGGCTAGGACCAGGACCGCGTCGTCGACGGCGCGTTAGTGTTCCTCGCGCGCCTCAAAGAGAAGGTGTCAGCACAGGAAGGGGCCTAACAGGGCCAACGCCTGCCGGGGTTGCGGAATGTTTATAATAGTTACCGTGACCCTGGAACATAAAGGGCAATCGAAGGAACATGAGTGGGTTTTAGTCAGTAAAAGTATAACACGCCCTCCCGCCGCGCCCAGGACGGGAGCAGTCAATTGATGATTTCCCACTCCCCAAAATAATACCTCACTTAATTTTAGGACGCTCTCAAAGTTCGTCTTTGTCACTCTAAAGATATAAAGTAAGGACAGCAATAGATTAGATAGCGTTTTAAAATTTAGTTTGAGTATTCGGCCAAATGTTTGTTATTATGTGTGTTTTTTTACTACCATCTTATTCACAATTTTGAAGGATCGTAGGTATTTGAAACGTGGCTTAGTTCTTATTACACGCCTTCAGAGAAGGCTATATTTTCAGGAAATATAACGCAATAAGAAAAATATGCAAAAAATGGTTTAAATAATATATTGTGTGGGTGGTGAGGTGCGGCTTGAAACATGTATCTGTAAAGACTACAATGTCAATAAATGAAATAAAAATTTTTAAAATCACTTTTACATGACATCATTTTTTTAATAGTTGCAGTCTGCATATTTACAGAAAATGCCAGAAACAATTTCAACAAGCCAAGCAGCGCCAAGCAGCATGCATCCGCTTCGCCATCATTAGCTCAATTTTATTTTAAACCTACGAACACACGTGATTTGAGACACAATAGAAAGACAAGAGCAGCGTGACAGCCGGCTGTCGCTTGGTCGTTGGAAGGTTAAGGAGCATTCGACCTAGAACAAACCGACCTGTCAACACAAATGTAAACCGTATTACTCTACTGACAGCTCAAGAAGTAAACGACCTTTAGTTTAACCACTTTTAAAAAAATCCTTAACCACACTCCGTAGAGCCGAAAATCTGTTGCCTGTGTCGAGCCTTTTGAACGTCACACACAATCAAGCTTACCTAACACTCCATTCATTGCCTACTCTGTTGGAATCGATGCATTGTTCCGCTATACCGCATTTATATTAATACCACGCTACGATCGACAACAATAGAGACTGAATCAGCTGTTTAGAGTCGAGACCTGTGCTCCGCCATTTTATTTTCTCACTGGCCTTTTTATTACTGGTTTAGGGTTCTGTTCTCAAGAGGCTGAAAGGACCTTATTACTAAGATGATGTCTGTCTTAACAATCATTTGTTTATAAACAAATCAAATCTTAATAGAACAGGACGGCATTTTCGAGGAGGTGCAAAAAATATTTCGAGTTATTTAGGAGAGAGAAGTTGATAAAATAATAATTATTGGAGAAATACATTTTTGATACAAGTTTTATATACTTTGGGATAAAATGACTCGACAAAAAAGCATGATATATATCACAATATATCCTGCTATATTTCTATTTTTTGGCTATACCTTTTTACTTTAATAGGCAAACACTTAAAATCATCGCTAATCTTCTATATAGCCAATAATGCAACCAATTAAAGTAAATATTTCTCCTCTACTTTATTATTGAACCGTACACTAAAAGAATTCCGTACGCACAAACGGCAAAATGCAGACGAAAATGTATTGCACACAAAGGAACGTGAGCGCATATTGACACACATTTTGAGGAGTTCCGTACTCCTCCTTTATATTCGAAACAATCCTTATAATCAGCTCCCTAGCCTTTTCCCAAATAGATTGCCAGCCTAACCGGATTCAGCTGGATAACAGTGTTTTACGTGAAACGACTGCCTATCAGACCTCCACAACTCAATAACTGGGCGACACGATACCCCTTGGTTAGACTGTTCAGACTGTCTGGCTTTCGACTCCCCTTAAAACCTGTCAAAGTTTTACAAGAAAGCAACGGTTTTACGTTGTTTACCGTGGCACGAGATGTCAGTAATGTCCAAGATAAACGCTTGCTCAAGGCGGATTGGCGAATTCGGACTCATATTAGTTACAAGTCTAGGTTTCCTCACGATTTTTTCCTTCACCGATGTTTGTAATGTCCAAGATACATTTTGGAAAGTACAGTCAGCAAAGTATATAAGCATACAGGGCCGTCATCTACAATTGAGGTTTTCTTGAAAACCAATGAATGTATTCAAATGAAAATTAACCTAATTGAAGAACTAGTCATTTTCTACTATAGTTTAAATTTTTATTAGAAAGTATCCGTGGGTTTGTGAGAAAACTTAAACTGTATCTGACGGCCCTGTATACTTATATACTTTGCTGACTGTACATATGATTTGAAAAAGTCACATTGGTACGTGTCCAGATTCGAACCCACAACTACGAGTACTTACGCAAGAGGCGGGCGCATCATCCACTGCTAACACGATATTTTCGGAACAACCATAAAAAAAATCAAAACCAATTAAAAAAAAAAACATTTCATAACTAGTTATTGGCTCATATATTACAGGAAAACCTATAAAAACGGACCCATTTGTCTATCACCCGATTCGTACTTCACCAATTTTTTAACATCCTTTACAAGTGTCGGTACTTAAACGAACAATATTGTGAGAACAAGGAAACAAACGCTGGAATTACCAACACAAAAAACCTTTGGTTGTATGAAACACAGGAAATATTTCTTTTTTATTGTACTTTTAAGCGGTTTTTTCAAGGCCCCTTTTATCTTGTTAGGCGTTGTACAACACAGAATTAAACAGAAATATTTAGATACTAACTTAAATATTTAATAACTTTCGCTTTTGCAATGGTTGATTTAACTAGCTTTCGCTCGCGGCTTCGCCTGGATGTCGAGCTTCCATTCGCTATTTAATCCTTATAGGCATCGAATTTTCAACCTTAGTAGGTACCTACTCTTTACAAAGAAAATACCTTCCAGTGGTGGTTGGGCTGTGCCTATAATTTCACCAATCATTCATATATACAATGTGTAACTGAATTAATGCACTTTGAGAAAATAGTTTGATCAGGATCGTTTACTGAATCGATTTTTGTAATTTTTAATATTGGTAATATTTTATTCCAAAACTAATTAAAACTACGTAAACTGCTGACATACTTCCGCTGTACAGTCAAAACAAACTAAAATGGAAGAAATACCTACTACGCTAGACCCTTATGCATGTGCGACTGTGTATGCACACAGTCGCACATGCGACACACATATAATATTAGTATTACTAATATTATAAATGGGAAAGTGTGTCTGTCTGTCTGTATGTTTGTCTCTCTTTCACGGCAAAATGGAGCGACGAATTGACGTGATTTTTTAAGTGGAGATAGTTGAAGGAATGGAGAGTAACATAGGCTACTTTTTGTAGCCGCGGGCAGAAGCTAGTATTAGTATAAATAAACATAGAAACTATATTATAATAAAAAACAAGTCACTTTGATGCTGACTAGGTATCCGACCTGTTACCTCATTCATGAGCGTTGTGACTCCTAACAACGGAACCACCACAGCATTTTCATAAAATTGATAATAATCAGCGATTTCATCTAATTTGATACTTGTCTAGTATCCAATTTAACATCTCTTTCATCTTTAAGACAGGTATGCTTAACCACGGGACTATCATTTTCAAAATTGATAAAAATCTGTTTTACCCCAAAAATCCTTTGAAGTCCTTTGTTATAGAATTCTCTTCAGTCAAAAACATAATTTAATTACTGACCCGACCCTAACCTAATAAATTTATTTTGATAAATATCTTGTTAAACAGATAAATGAATATAAAATATCATGAAAACGTTTCATCATTATAATGTAAAATAATCAAGGTTAATTCCATAAACAAAATAATTGGATTTTTTTTAAATTGTATGTATCCTTTTCTTTTTATTTCCCTATAAAGATAAAACCTTATCTTTATAGGGAAATAAAAAGAAAAGGAAATTATAAGCAAGTAAAATTTTACAAATGCGAAAGTAAGTAATTCTTTTAGTCTGTCTATGTGTCTATCACGCTTTCATGATGAAACCACTGAACCGATTTAGATGACGCTCCAATGATGCATCTTAATTGTTGTATAGTGTTTAAGGTGTGACCGCTGTTTGTCTGTCTGTCTGTGGCATCGTAGCTCTTAAATGGGTAAACCAATTTGGATCAGTTTTTTATTTGAAATTAGTTTATCTGGCGACGGTTCTCAGACATTTCATCTAGATCGGTTTAGCCTTTTCAAAGTAATTGACTCTTTTGTTAGCTTCAGTCGCTATCTTAATACGAGGGCGAGTCTTTTTTTTAATTATTATGTCACACTTGTTACATTAGGGCCCTTCTTCCATCAAAAACACGAAAAGGCATTATCGTTTCGTCAACTAAGCGACAGCCGGGCGTCACGCTGCAATTGTGTCTCGAATCAGGTGTTTTTCAATTGGCTCTGATCTCGATTTGTGCTGATCGTATTGCACTACGGTTACCGTCTCATCGAAATATGGAGTTGAGAATGAGGACAATAAAATAATTAGGACTAACGGAATGCATCGACTCTAACCCAAACACTTTTGCACTACCAAACCTCCTGCTTTCTCAAACTAAATTGGCCTCCAGCCTATATTGTATGAAAAAATAATTCCACATTTATCTTCCATGTACTTTTCCACACCCGGGACAGGTCAGAATCACCATGGCAACACCAAAGCAACACTCATACTAACACGCCTCAGGGAAAACCGACAAATGAAAAAATAACACAAACCTTTTTTGAAAAAAACATCGCGACTGTTATGAAACAAAGGGAAATACACGTGTCTTATCTCTAAGTCCTTGACTTACGGTCTTTTCGTAAATGAAAGGAGGACTCAAAAACAAGGGCACTTTGAATAGATGAGTATACAGAAAATTTATTACAATGAATAATTTGAGACTACCCCCACTTGGTCTTTGATCTTGGGATCAGAAACAGACAAGTGATATACAACCTTTCCTGATATTATTAAATGGGAAAGTAACTCTATGTGTCTGTCTTGCGTTTAAGCCAAAACTACGGAACAGAGTTAGTCCATAGCCTGAAAAAGAACATAGGATTTTATCCCAAAAAACTCATGGAGACGGGAACAATGCAGCTAAATTTGCACGGGACAGTGAGTACATATATAATTTACAAATACACATATATACAAGGTGTATTTTTGGTCTTGCTCAACCCGCTAGGAGCTGATTCTACTCGTAACAGTAACGGTCGCCTGGAGGACACGGTCGAGCACACGGTGGAGGTGTGCCGCGCATGGGCGGACCATCGACGTGTCCTCGTAGAGGCGATCGGCGGCGGTGACCTCTCGCGCCCGGCGCTGGTTCAGGCCATGCTTCGGGGCGAGACGGAATGGGATGCCGTCGCCTCCTTCTGCGAAGCAGTAATGCTAGTGAAGGAAGCGGCGGCGCGCGAGAGGCAACGACGAGCCTCTCGCCCCGGACTAAGACCCAGGCGAAGACGTCGAGAGTCGCAAGACGACTACCAGCCACCGTAGGCGCGGTTCTGCGGATGGCGAGCGATGGGTAGCTCGCCGCCCGGCTAGGACCAGGACCGCGTAGACGGCGCGTTTTGTTCTACGCGCGCCTCAAAGAGAAGGAGTCAGCACAGGAAGGGGCCCAACAGGGCCAATGCCTGCCGGGGTTGCGGAATGTTTATAATAGTTACCGCGACCTCGGAACATAAAGGGCAATCGAAGGAACATGAGTGGGTTTTAGTCAGTAAGAGTCTGACACGCCCTCCCGTCGCACCCAGGACGGGAGCAGTCATTGCATGATTTCCCAGTCACCAAAAAAAAAAAATTCTACTCGTAAAAACAAACAAATTTTATTATGGAACCAACTCTGAAATCGCGAAAAAAATATCAGCTGTTTCTAAGAAAAGTTCAATGCCCTCGGACCATAATGTATGAACCAGCTGATATTTTTTTCGCGAAAATTTAAAAAACACCTTCCCTCTAATATTATCTTCTCGGCTTCAGCTAACAAAAGAATTGATAACTCCGAAACGGCTTAACTAAATTTTTTGAAACTTGTCTAAGAAACATTGCTAGATAACTTACTTTCAGATAAAAATCAGGTACGGTGTCACAAACAGACAGACACACACATAGCGGTAATTATAACACCCCTCTTTTTGCGTCGGGGGTTAAAAACAAACCAACTGAATAACACAGCCTTATAATTTAACAAATGTACTAAAAATGTAGCAAAGTATAGCAAAAATGCTGGTAACACCCGCACATTTTCCATCCCAAAATAGCTTTCCCACTTCAATTCAACTCGCAGTTTTCAAAAGTTATTAAATTTAATTTACATTCTATGTTTTTGACATTATTTACCGGCTTACGGTTGCGGGTCATATGCAGAATTGTAACTGTAAATTACGAGTAATAACTTACACTCACACTATGTATGAGGAAAATGGTACAAGTTAAAAGTTATAAGCGGGATTGGGTGTGAAGAACATGACGTGAAGAGCAGAATCATTTAGCTCAACTATTTTGAAGCAAATGAATGATCCAACGCTCGCAGCATCAACGAGATATTTGAGCGACCTTTGCTATGCTCTCAACTGCCATGCTAGTTCATGTCAAACATATTATAAGTAGCAATTGATATCACATGACAAAGGAGTTTGTCCGTAGGAGTAGTATCGTTTTTTACAGCAAAGCAGCCTGACGATTCTACATTCGCCATCGCTTGAGACTTGCACCAAATATCAAAGCAGGCATGCAAATTTTCGACTAAAACCCACTTCAGTTCATTTTTTTATGAATAACGTTTGAATTTTAGCCGCGTTGAGTATATATGGTAATACTTCCCGAGTTTAATGAATTGTACAAAGGAGCTACCAAGTTTAAAAGGAAATTTCACCTTATCTTACGTTTTTTGTAAGATATACGGCGTAGATAATATGTTGTGTTTTCACATCCGAAAGGTTTTTGTTACCTGCCTTTCGTAAATGGAAATGAGAGCGTTTGAGTTCGTTGTTTTTAAAGGTGGTTGATTAGTCTAGGACTATAAGTCTAATATTCAGGTATACTTGAACCCTTTTGTAGCGTCAATTCAAGATGGTTCTGCCTAGTATTTGGAACCCGGGCAAGTGACTTTTTTATTTGCATGGATTTTACAAATTTTGCTTAGACATCACAAATGAGTGGAGGAAAACATTGTGGGGAAACCTAGACTTATTGTGAATATAGCTCAGAATTTGCCTACCCACCATGAGCAAGCGTGGTGATCAATGCTCGTGACTTATCTGTAAGAGAAGAGGCCTTTACCTTTGCAGTGGGACAGTTATAGGCTAGTTATGAATAATCTTCTGCTCGCCTTTTCATTTGTGTACGTTAACAAAGTCACCCCTAATTAATGAAGATATATTATTTAGTTAATGAAAGCAGTGGTTTTCATGACCTGTAAAATATTGCACTTAATTGCAACGTCTGTCAGGTTCAACAAGCTTATAATATTAGTAAGGACATACATAAATAATAGCCAAACTCGAAAAATCTAATCCTTAACAAAAATATTTATCCCGTGAAGGAATCGAACATGCAACGCGCAACGTAGCAACCAAGAAACAAAAGTTCTTTATCAGATATAACCAAAGTAAAAATAGAAACTAGCCAAAATAACCTACATAAAATACGAAAACCTACTACTGTTAACAAACCAACCCTTAATTATACATATCATTAACTAAAGGCAGTGATTTTAATAGGATTACTCCGCCGAGACCTGTAAAACCATTGCACCTAATTGGAGGTTCATATGTAGAATAGAAATGTTCGTTTTATGTTTTAATTGGTTCCCGGGTATGTTGTTACTACGGAACTATTTTAGGTAGAGTAACTTGTGTTTAAATATTTGTTTAAATAATTGTACAGACGTTAATAAAACCAAGATAGACTGTATTTACTAATATTATAAAGCTAAAGTTGAACTCGGAAAGTTTGGGATTGGAGAATTATTTTTGTGTTGAATAACCTATTAATCCAAGAAGGCTATAGGCTATAAAATGTAATATCACGCTACAACTTACAGGAGTGGAGTAGTAACCATAAATTATTGTGGAACCGCGGTAGACAGCTAGTCTTCTAAGATATCTGTATACATAGTTATTGATTCAGATGGTTATCTTTCTTGATATTCTTGATAGATGTTGGTAGTCCATCTAGGTTTGGTTAACATCTAGGTTTGATCACACGCTTAGGGCGTGCGCTGCGTTAAGCGGGCGTCCGTCGCGGGTGTCCGTCGCGGGCACCTGCGCCGCGCTCCGTCGCGGACAAATTCAACCCGTCGCGGACGCCCGCGCCGTGCTCCGTCGCGGACAAATACCCGTCGCGGACGTCCGCGACGGTCTCCCGCCTCTCGCAGCGCCGCGCCGCCAGTGCAATTTTGTATCGCGGACCCGTCGCCCGCCAGGCGGGCACCCGCCGCCCGCGCACCCGCCGCCCGCGCCCCGTGCGACGGGCGACCCGCTGCACGCAGCGCTGTTCTATGAGATTACATGAAAGAAAAGAAAGAAAAAGAAAAGAAAGAAAAAACATTTATTTGTCACATTCAGTGGGGTCACAGACTACAACCACAATAATAAAATGAAACAACACGTCACGCGAACACCCGCAGCGCACGTCCTTACTCAAGCAGGACAGGTGGTTTTAGACTTAAGTTTATTGTAAGTCCAGCCCCCCTAGACAAGTGGCATCGTAGAATAGATAGCGAAAAGTAATAGATTGTCAAATGTATGGAGATGTCAAATTGTTTAGCGAAAGCTTAAATCAATTCCATACATTTGACAATCTATTCGTTTTCGGTATCTATTCTACAATGCCACTTGTCTAGGCCCTCAGGTTTCCTCATGATATTTTACTTTACCGACGTTAGTGAAATAATTATCCACATTGGTACTTGCTGCTAATAAGGAATATGGGAAGATAAATCCAAAATATTTCAAACGAATTGCTCATGAGTCTTACAATAAGATTGCATTTCTCAATTAAAACAGACGTAAAAATAAAAAAAAAACCACAATCTTAAACAAACACGTTTAAGAGAAAATTAACACAATTTAAATTACACCATGTTATCCTTCGGCCTGCGGAAATTGAGCTCAAAGATAAGCAAACACTGCCTGTAAACTAGAACTGTAATTTGCTCAACTTGTGTAGACAAACCATTTGTGTCAACAACTCATTTGCACACTCACACACATTCACTCATTTACTACACTACCCACGCACTCATTCGTACTGGCTGTCGAAACTATCGTTCTAGTCATCGCTAATAATTGTGGGGCGATGGCCCTAAAAGTTGGACTCAAACTACGGACTTTAGGCAGTTATTCATAACTGGCTTTTATGAAGACATTTAGCGGTATATCTAGACTAATATTATAAAGAGGTAAACTTTGTATGTGTGATTGTAATAAATAGGCTCAAAAACTACAGGACCGATTTAAAAAATTCTTTCACCATTAGAAAGCTGCATTGTCGACGAGTAACATAGGCTATATAATATCACGCTATGTCCCACGGGAGCGAATCAGTAACCAAAAACCTAATGTAACGTGGGTGAAACCGCGAGGAACAGCTAGTTATTTATAACTGGCTTCTGCTTGTGACTTTGCCTGCATATATGTTAATGATGTCGTGAAGTTGTTTATTTTAAAGTAGTGTGTGTCTTCTCTACTTTAAGTTTAAGCTTACTTTGTATTTATCAAAGTCTGTTCTGTGGTTGCAGCGAAAAAAAGACAGGTAAACACAGACAGGATATTAGTATGTAGATCATTGGGATTACAATAAAACATGAATTACTTTTACAATGAGAGCAACCATTAAAAAAATCTGCTTAATATAGACAACTAAAGCCCTCAGATAAAAAATATATCTTAATATTATGAAGATGAAAAGTTGTTCGCTTGTTATATGATGGAACACAGGAACCACTGGTTCGAATAAAAAATCTTTTAATGAAGCGAAAGGCATTGAGCTACATCAACAACACGCTATAACTCCATAACTCAAGATACCGGTGAAACCGCTGGGACACTTAGTACATAATGTAAATTGCCCTAGCAGAATACCAGTATATACAGTATATATACAGCCATTTTTTTTTGGTGTGTGGGAAATCATCCAATGTCTGCTCCCGTCCTGGGTGCGACGGGAGGGCGTGTCAGACTCTTACTGACTAAAACCCACTCATGTTCCTTCGATTGCCCTTTATGTTCCAGGGTCACGGTAACTATTATAAACATTCCGCAACCCCGGCAGGCGTTGGCCCTGTTGGGCCCCTTCCTGTGCTGACTCCTTCTCTTTGAGGCGCGCGTGGAACACTAACGCGCCGTCGACGCGTTCCTGGTCCTAGCCGGGCGGCGAGCTACCCATCGCTCGCCATATATTTACAGCCATACCGTTGCGATATTTATTATTTTAAATATCGCATCATATGCTGAGTTAGAGAAGCCTTTTTGCCTCGAACCGATTTTTATTTATTTATTTAAAAAACTTTATGCACATGTACAGAAACAATGCACAACGGCGGACTTAATGCCTTGGGCATTATCTACCAGTCTACCTTAGGGTGATGCAGAGACAAAACATGGCAGGTGCAAAGATATAAATAAAATTTTATAAGTAACAGTAGAATATATATAAATATACACATGATTTTTATGATTTTTTACGCTGCGTAATCATGAACCTACGGCATAAAACAGTCAATTTGAACATGGTAGTTATAAGTATTTGAAATGCTATTTTAGGTCCGAGTAATTACATTGGGACTTGCGCAATGAGTTTTGTTAATGGTAGACTAAATGGTTACGACTAAGAATTACTAATGTAAATGCGTTGCCTGTTGTTTCGTGGAAAACAAACGCTCCTGTGCTTCTGTGATAGTTGGTAAAGCTGGTGATGTTATTAAAGAAGACAGAAGCAAACCTTGTTAAGTTAACTTGTAGAAAAACTCTATATTATGTATTCATTTTATACTTAAGCTGTTTTAAATTACTGTTTACATTTTTGTTTAATCTTCGTATACACCGTGACTGGTGAGACGAGGGATTTATACAATATTCAATTCTTTTTCCAAATATGTAAACAAAACCATAGCTTAATTTATGACCAATTTCCTCACAATAAAAAATCACGTTTGAAATAAAAACAGATTATACATATCACGGTGAATGACCCGATGTAACGGCAAGCGCAAGGATGTCTTTTTTAAGACTTTAAAAGCCTTATCGCGATAATTTTAGAACGTTATATCATCTCACCACTCGCGGTATATAAAGAGAAAAGATTTTATGTAATAGTCAACGCACAGCCGAAATTACTGAAACTAGACACAGTTTATGCACAGTTCAGTAATGGCGCATTTAGAAGTTTTCTTTTACTCTAGAAAATAGTAAATAAAACTCATTAAAACCACAGAAAACAGCTAGAAAATAAACCTTAGATTTTCCGTCACATTTAAATACTTTAAAACCGAAACGAGCCAACATACAAAGCCTGCAAACATCTGAGAATCTCGCTTCAAGCCAACCACAGTGTTTATTTTCCTCTACTTTTCTTTAGTATAAATAGTTAATCTCCGCACGCAACATTCGCAATAACACAGAAAATAAACCTAGCAAAAAACCCCTCACACATAAACTGGATAAAACACCGTATTCGTATTTACTATTCAACAAAGGGTTAACGTTTATTGCTCCTCGACCGTGGAATAAACCGCAGAACCGGATTTATCCTGATATCCACGCCGAGGCTAAACCAGTTGAAACCGCTTCATACCGGATAGAACCGGTAAACAGCTAGAAAATAGCGGAAATTATCGGGAATATAAGACGGAGTTTTGTGTTTATTTTGGTTGAGGTGTTTTCGTGGATAAGTGAGGCTTTTTGACTTATATTTGGAGAGGAAAGATAAGTTTTGAAAAATGAAGTGTATGAAACTGTGATTTGGAAAAAAAGAAAATGGTCCAAATAACAACTGATCGACTGTTTCTTAAGGTCTCCTAATTTTGGCTAGTCAAACACAGGTCGGACATAAAGTCCTAGTCAAAGATCAAACTAATGCGGTTTTTCTACCTGATGATTAATTTTTAGATTATTCGGTAGAGCAGATTCTCAAAAGGGCAGATTCTCACAATAAAAAGACAGAAACGGTTCAGGTTAAGAAGTTTCTTAAGGAGAATTAATTGACCAAAAGACAATAAAAAGTGGTTATTTTAGAATCACGGTGCATTTTTCTGCTTACATGTACTCTGTCTTTTTGAGACTATCTATCCTTATGCGAATAATCCCAATATTTATCGAATCCAAGGAGAGTCTAATCTGGACAATCAAATGCCTAAACTGATTATGGTTTAATGGGAATTTATTCAGTCAGGGTTTGACCTATTTGGTCATTCACTAAAAATAGATCTTGCATTAGTGGTTGCTGGTTCTAACCTAACCGAACTGTTTATGAATCAACCGGCCCCATCGTTCGATTAAAATAAGAAAAAAAAAATGACGTGTAAAAGTGTAATTTATTACCTATTTACAGAAATAAAAATCATTTTAATCATTTTTAATCATTTTAATCATTTACGATGATTTATGATTTTGCACTTTAGTTGCACCTAGAATAGTCTGAGCAAAGTACATATTAGACTATTTTGTTTTTGACGTTTGACTAAATGATTCAGTACTTCTATGTGTGACTAAAAGTCAAACGTAGATAGTGGTGCTCATTCCTTAGTTCACAACCTTAACAAAATTTAAGTTAAGTGCATCTTCCTCTTTTCATTTCATTAAGAAAAGGACAGAAGAAACATATATTTGTTTAGTCCTGTCAAATTAGCCAGCACCCGAAGTAAATCGACGTGTTTTAGTGGCTATGTTTTTAATCGCGTCAAAATTATCAATGGAGTGTCTTAATTTGTCAGGACTTAACTAATATTTAATCTTCTGTCCTTTTCTTTATGAAATGGAAAGAATAAGATGCACTGAAGTTAAATTTCGTTTAGTTTATGAACAAGAGAATCGGCACCATTGTATTTCAATGTGGTATATGCTGAAAGGCTTACCGAAATTTTTCATTTTTTTCAAAAACTTTCAACCAGATAACAATTGTTTTTGACTACAACACTACCTCTAAAACAGAATCAACATCCAAACCAACATCCAACAGATCTAACAAGACAATTGACATCCCCTCAGGGATATCATGACGTAATACATAATGAATAAAAGATCGTGCTGTGTAAAGCGACCCTACCCCTAAGCTCATCACGAATTACGTGTCGTATTGACGGGCTCGATTTATGGACGGGAAATTGTGCCAGCATGTTCATTGTAATTTAATTGTTGTCTACATGCCATTAGGCTGAATTCTCCGTGACATTAGTTACGGTTTTAGACGTTTATTTGTGGTAAGATTTAGAAGTGCTGCTAGAGTAACAATCTATATCTATACATATAGATTGTAACGTAGTTGGAACTGTATGTTGGATATTTAAAAAAGTATTTCATACATGTTTTAAAAGGTTTGTCTGTCTGTTTGTCTGTACGTTTGTTCGGGAGAAACTTCAAAGGTACTGCATAGATTTTATTTTATTTTCTATATATATTACCAGGGGGTCGGGTCAACACATATGCTATACCAACTAAGAACCCAACGCATAAAGTACTGAATTTTCGTTGCAAATATAGTGGCTTATTTTTGTTTATTTTGGCCTACTGTGACGTCCTGCAAATAATACGTAACCAGTAACCTTATTTTTAAGACGAAGAAAGTATAAATATTGTAGTTCACTAGCGCGAATAAACAGTTTATTTCTTTCTTTCTTTCTATGACCCAACAAATCGCCCAACAGGCTTGCGTCCCCATCCTTCTCTGTTCATAACAAAAATGTCGAAAGGCATCAAGTAAAACGTCAGTCATTTCTGGATGCCGTCTCATTTCGCGGCTGAACGACTCTATTCCTTTTGATTCTCTTCATTATCCTAAAGTGTACTCTCCAGTAATGGAAACCATTCGGATAAGATGACATATACTTTTGATGACAGCTTTCAAAATGTTTGTTTTTTAATTTTCGACAGTTTTTTCGTTCGGTGATTGAAAATCTTAAATCTATCTTACGGCTCTTTTAATTTAGACGTTCATGTTGTACGGCTGCAGCGCCGCAGCGGTACGTTTGCCGTACGGCGCACGTACGTTCATTTGTTTTGAGACAAAATTTTATATTTAGCGTTCGCTTGTTAAAAAACAAACGAACGCTTAAATTAAAGAGCCCTTAAGGTGGCCATTGATAGTCATTTTTTGCGTCAGTCTAGTCGTAGAACTGTGGCGTCACTCCAAATGGTTTAGGGGGCCAACCAAGTCCGGAGTGACGATTCGACACTCCCGATCAAATTTTGGATGGACATCAGTTCAAATAACGCGAAAAAATTACCGTCAATGCCCAGCTTTAGTTTTGAAAGAATCTTTAATTTGTGTTCGTTTTGAACACCCGTAAATTTTGCTTAGGATAACAAGTTTTTTTTTAATATTTTAAGCTGCTTTTTATGTTAAGGTATAAGAGGATCAAAGGCTACTTGACTACTTTAAAAAATTTAAGTTTTTTTTGTTTCATTTGAAAAGCGTATAATCTAAGCATTTTAGTCAATAAACGTGAATGGTGTTTGATGCAAAGCAAAATAACCCTAATTTTAATTGGTTCCCTATCCATTTGCATAAAATTTTAAGACCTAATATAACTTCGCATAATGTTGTTTGGCATAATTATATTTTCGCATAACATAATTACGCATAACTGCTCATGCATAACTTTTTTAAGCATAATGTCTCTAACCATAATAATGATTAGGCATAATATTCTAAAGCATAAACTTATTAAGCATAAAGTTCTAAAGCATAACTTTTTTAAGCATAAAGTTCTAAAGCATAACATTTGTAAACATAATGTCCTAAAGCATAAAATTTAAAGCATAAATTTCGCATAAAAATATTAAAACATATTTTTATAGGTATAACAATGGAAAATTTATTAACACCTAGAATATTTAGACACTATACCCGCATGCAAGCAAGCATGCAGTATGCAGCATGCAAGCAAGCATGCAGCATGCAAGCAAGCATGCAGCATGCAAGCAAGCATGCAGCATGCAGGCAAGCATGCAGCATGCAAGCAAACATGCAGCATGCAAGCAAGTATGCAGCATTCAAGCAAGCATGCAACATGCAGCAGGCAGGGTTTCTGTGACGGCTCCGGCGCTGCGGGCCTCCGGCGGCTCCACGCGTGCTAATCGTCGCAGACGGCTTTCGCTCACCACCGCAGCTTCGGCTTGTTGGCCGGCTTCGCCGGCCAGCCTCAGCCGCGGCGGCTCGCTCCCAGCCGCCTGCTCCTCAGCCCGCGGGCCGCCTCGCCCCTACGCGCCTACGCGATTTTAAATAACACTCTAGGGGTAGGGCAAACAAGACTACGTGGAGTCGGTTTTGCAGCAATTCGGTTCTGTCACTAATTTTTGTTGCACAGCATATTAACTTTTTAACCAACAATTTATTTGATTGTTACAGAAACTACAGCAAATTGGTTTGCTTTGCATAATGTCATGTATATTTATATTTATATATCATTTGCATGAAAATTGTTTTTGTTATTTATATTAATTGTATGCCTAAACATTATTATGCTAATAGTCATTAGGCCTACTAACGTTATGCTAAATAGTCTTTAGGCCTACTAACGTTATGCTAATAGTCATTAGGCCTACTAAAGTTATGCGAATCAAATTTATGCCAAAACAAATTAGTCTTTAACATGATTATGCCAACATAAAATGTATGCCTAAAAAAAATATGCCGAAGTATTATTATGCCAAAACAAATTGTGCCAAAATCGTTATGCCGAAGTATATTAGGACAAAGAATATTATGCGAAAAGAAGGGATCCCATTTTAATTATTCTAGAGTATAGTTTGTATTAACCAAGTAACGCTAGTATTTTTTGCTAAATAAACTGAGCAAAGCCGCACTATGAAAAAGATATATTTGTAAGGTCGAGGTGAATGTACTGTTCCTAGTCTTACAAGCGACCATAGGCTACAGTGACCGCATACTAACAGGTGTGCTATATTACGTAATATGCTTTTTTTTGTGACGGAAAATATACTTACTAAAACCCACTCATGTTCCTTCAGTTGCCCTTTATGTTCTGGGGCCACCGTAACTGTTATAACTATTCCGCAACCCGGTGTTATATTATTATGCTTTTCATCGTTATAAAGACTACGCACACTTACATAGATGCATTTACGTTCCGCTGAATGATTTTAGTCACATTTATACAGTTCTATTTTTATCAGCCGCGTTCATTGTCGTAAGAATGAGAAATGCCGTTAAATTTAAGGCACTACGCACATTATTTAAGGCACTACGCACATTATTCAGCGCCAATCAGCTCATGTCTATAAAATAGATTGATTTTATACAAAATCTGATCAGACACGTAGCGTCTTTATACGAATTGTTGTTTTCTATTTATTTTCAAAATATCAGCTGTTTCAAACAAAAGTTCAATGCCCTCCCGACCATAATGTATGAAACAGCTGAAATTTTTTTCGAGATTTCAGAGTTGGTTCCATAATAAAAGTTGTTTGTTTTTATGAGTAGAATCATCTCCTAGTGGGTTGAGCAAGACCAAAAATACACCTAGAATACATAAGTAAAACAAAGCTAAATAAATGTATTATAGTCCCTTACTCCTATAAACAAAGACAGTTCATAAACGTTAAGTCTGAAATAAACCGTCCTACAATCGTGAAGTACTTCTACAAGGCTTACAAATAAAACAATAAATCTTTCACAATAACTAATTGAAAAACAGACAATTCTATTACAAAACATCTAGCAGTAAATAATATCTCCTCTAAAAGACCTACTTTCAAGAGCGAAGTGCACTCAAACGTCGTTTCGAAGCAAAAATTGAAAACTATAAAGCAATGTCACTTATATCTGGTATATTTCATTTTGAAACTATTCTCAGGTCATTCTGAAATTGTATCCTGTTATTTGATTTGAAGAAGTATTGTTACAAGCACGTTCTATTAATGTGAAGAATCTTTAAGATTTTTTTAGTTTAAAGGTTATTTAACTTAATGGGAAAAACATTATGTTTACTACAAAATTACTTTATTTATAGTATTGATATATCTACGACGTATAACACTAAACGTCGTGTTCAGATGTGTTATATAACTATCTATACTAATATTATAAATGGGAAAGTGTGTCTGTCTGTCTGTATGTTTGTCTTTCTTTCACGGCAAAACGGAGCGACGAATTGACGTGATTTTTTTAAATGGAGATAGTTGAAGGGATGGAGAGTAACATAGGCTACTTTTTGACTCTTTCTACCGCGAGCGAAGCCGCGGGCAAAAGCTAGTATACCTATATGAAATACTAGCTGTTCCTCGCGGTTTCGCCTGCGTTACGTTAGGTTTTTGGTTAATGCTACGCTCCCGTGGGACACAGCGTGATATTATATAGCCTTTGTTACTCAAGGATAATGTAGCTTTCTAATGACAAAAGAATTTTTGATATCGGTTCGGTAGTTTTGAGTTTATTCGTTACATACAAAAATAAAATCTTTCCTCTTTATAATATTAGTATAGACTCCATCTATGTGTAATTTTACAACAGGAATATCGTATTAATTTAGATATTATACCTTTAACAAAAAAAAACTTTAAGTACCTCTTCATAAATGTGCATACATTGTTAAACTTTTATTTAAATAAAGTAAATATTTAGTTCCTTGCCCTTTCTTGTTTATGCAAAACAACATTTTAGTATGAAATCTAGATTCGCTTCTTTTACTTGTAAATGACGTCCCAAGTGCCTTTTTAACGGTCTAATGGAAATAAATAATTTAACCTTGACTTTAAAGCAAACAATACTATTATTTTGCTGTAAATAAAGCTCATCCCCTACTAATTTTCATCACTATCAGCTCAGCAGTATAGACGTTAAAGCGCGACAAGCAAACAAAATTACTTTACATTCAGAATTTTAATACAACGCTATCCAATATATAACAAAAATACCAAGAATGTGAAAGAAACTCTGTTTGCCTGTTACCCGTTTTTTACTAAAACACTAAACCAATCTCAATGAAATTTGGTACTAATAGTTGGTATATTCCCGTTGTCTCTATTCACCCTATAATGGGGTCAATATTGACCCTTTCTCGTCATGGGGACAAGAAAGATTTATAAAAAAAAATGAATAAAATGATCTTACATTATATTTGCATTTGATTAAAATGATCATGTCAATGTTTCATGAAGATCTTATGAAGGTAAATGACTGATGTGCTTTCTTGACGAGAAAAGCACATAGATTTAAGTGGACCTGTCCAGAAAGTGTTAGCATTTATTTATTTATTTAGACCATGGAAAACCTACAGCTAAATACATCAAGAATAACAATCAAATAGTAACTAGTAAGCCAATAACAGGTTCTCGCTTATAAAAACAGCATTTGCCAGTAAACGTTTAGCTCAACTTAAGACGTAATAAAATATCCTTCATTTTAAACCCACTGACTTACCTCCACAACGCTTATCGTTAATCTGCTAATTTCACGCCAACAGAGTCGAAAGTAAACGCTAGTTTATAATTAAGCACGGACAAGCCCCGAGTAGGGTGACCTACCTTCAAAAAGGATAAGTCCTCTTTTAAATATTGTCTTACCGTACATAAAGTCCTTTTTAATGAGCCCTGACAAGAACATTGGACAACTGGAGCCTTTTTGATATACAAGTTTTTATCTTGCTTTTATTTTAACATTAAATACTCTTACTTTGAATCTCTGTGTTTTAACAGGATTATTATTTAATTTTACTGTTTATTTATTTGGGATGAAATGGGGCAGTTGGGGCAACTTGCGACCCGCGAATGACCTTCAGGCTAAAGCAATGATAATTATAAGTAAAAAGATGTAGATAGGTTACTTATACGACATTCTACCTTAAGAAACGGCACACACACTTACAATTAGACGTCAAACTGAGTTGGCATGATTCAAATATTTGCCAGGGTTGCGGAATCTTTATAATAGTTACCGTGACCCCGGAACATAAAAGGCAACCGAAGGAACATGAGTGGGTTTTAATCAGTAAAAGTCTGACACATCCTCCCGCCGCGCCCAGGACGGGAGACGTAATTTAATGATTTCCCACTCCCAAAAAAAAAAAAGATTCAAATATTGCAAATGAAAAAGAGGCGAATATAATTTGTGATATATATAATTTAGTGAAATAACTACATTTTAAAGTGCCACATACTTACTGCTGATAACCTATTTATTAATATACCTTTTTACTTATAGTATCACTGGGCTAAAGGGGGAAATCTATAAGTCCGTGATAAGGCCCTAACAGTAGTGTATGTACTTTTACCTTTTATAACATCCTATCAATAAATATTTGAAATTTAAAGTTTGAAGTTTTAGACATGCCCTAGACAAATGGCATTGTAGAATACATTGTAGATTAGAATAGATTGTCAAATGTATGGAGTTGACTTAAACTTTTGCTAAATATTTTGACAACTCCATACATTTGACAATCTATTTTATTCCGCTATCTATTCTATAATGCCATTTGTCTAGAGGGGCTGTAGTACTATATAGCTCAGAAAAAGGAAGGAGTGAGTGTAAAGAAGATGAAAATATTTAGATGGGTTTAGACCAATTTTCTAATGCTTATAGTCATAAAATAGAGCACACTACCCTTAAAGTTTGTACAGTCCGAACTCAGACTTATTGTATTAGCTGAATAGAGCTGATTATTAAGTGTAGTCTCTTAAACATCTGCTTAACAACATCCAATCTCAGTATTATATTTCGTCAACGTTTTGTAACATTTTCCTATTATTTTTGAAGACATCCGATACCTAAGCTGCTACAAAATCTGCCGAAGTAAGGCAGAGACAAAGAACAAGGAAAATGAAAAAGTTTATTTCGCATCTCAGAAATCGCTTCAGTGAATACAATGTTCTTTAATAACTGGTGCTAAAACCGTCTTAAGTAGCAGTTGTTTAAGTAAGCTGCGCGTTTGAGATAGATTATCCGTACCTTTGTACTAATATTATAAATGCGAAAATAACTCTGTCTGTTTGTCTTTTCTTCACGCCTAAACTACTGTACCGATTTGAGTGAAAGGTACAGATGTAGTCTGAGACCCGAAAAAGGACATAGGATAGTTTTTATCCCGGAAATCTCCCGGTAACGGGAACTATTATACCACGCGGACGAAGTCGCGGGCAAAAGCTAGTGTATATGTAGCGTCTGTAGTTAAAAAACGGTTTTATTTAAAAAAGCCTCCCTTTTACACTAAAACACTTTTATACTAACAAAAAATAGCCCAACACACTGAATAACAAAAAAAAATGCAGAAACACACTATAGGATGTAGGCCATAGACATACAGGCTATATAGTCCTTCATTTTGGCCACAGCGGCTATCCCTGTCCGAGCCAGACCATAAAATAAATTGAAATTTTGCTGTGCAGGTGTCGGCACAAGTAATATACAGATGAGTCAAGTTTTACTGGCGCCTTTTGTTCAAGACTTTGGTACAAAAGGAAGCTTATATGCTACATCGATTTACGTGATAAAGGAGGCTTTGTAGGTTCATTTGTTATCGTGTTTGGGCGTCAGTGTTTTACAACTAACTGGCGGTTTTGAAGTGACGTTCGGCGCTTGTTTACTAATCTATCCATTATCAATGATATTATAAGTAAAAGATGTAGATAGGTTACTTATACGACGATCTAACTTTAAAAACCGGCCAAGTGCGAGTCGGACTCGCTCATGAAGGGTTCCATAGCAGCAAGTAACAAAATATAAAGTTCTTGTTATATTTGGGTTGATTGAATGAAAGGTAAATTACGATATACGGTTTATGACGTATTAAAAAAAACTATTTACTAGATCTCGTTCAAACCAATTTTCGGTGGAAGTTTACATGGTAATGTACATCATATATTTTTTTTTATTTATCGTACTCTTATTTTGGAAGTTACAGGGGGGGGTGCAACATTTTACCACTTTGAAAGTGTCTCTCGCGCAAACTTTTCAGTTTAGAGAAAAATGATATTAGAACCTCAATATCATTTTTGAAGACCTATCTATAGATACCCCACACATATGGGTATGATGAAAAAAAAAGTTTTGAGTTTAAGTTCTATGTATGGGGACCCCCAAATTTTTTTATTTATTTTCTATTTTTATATCAGAATCTTAATGCGGTTCACAGAATACATCCACTCAGCAAGTTTCAACAGTATAGCTCTTATAGTTTCGGAAAAAAATGGCTGTGACATACGGACGGACATACAGACAGACAGACAGACGGACAGACAGACATAACGAATCTATAAGGGTTCCGTTTTTGCCATTTGGCTACGGAACCCTAAAAACGGCACACTAAAGCACACATACAATTAGACGTCAAAGTAGGATGGCATGATTCAAGTGACGCTAGTGAAAAAGAGACATATATAATTTGCGACTGAGGTCAATGGGGTGAAATAGCCACATCTTAAAGTGCCACTGGCGGTCTGCCTATAATCTTTCTACACATTTTTACTTATAATAAACTCAAACTCAAAACTTATAAATATCGACCACATACATTTGACAATCTATTTTATTATTATTCCACCATCTTTTCTACAATGCTACTTGTCTGGGGTGCCTGGGCAGTAAGATATAATATAATAGATTATTTTTCTCGAAAATCAATGGATAGATGTATTTTATAAATTAATTCATTATCCCAACTTTTCCCAACTATGTTGGGGTCGGCTGCCAGCCTAACCGGATTCAGCTGGATACCGGTGTTTTACGTGGAACGACTGCCTATCTGACCTCCACAACCCAGTAACTGGGCGACACGATACCTCTTGGTTGGACTGGTCAGAGTTTCTGGCTAACCAGTAACGACTGTCAAAGTTCTACGTAATTATGACAACCGGGACCAAAGGCGTTACGTGCTTTCCGAGGCACGGGATGTCAGTGATGTCCAAGATAAACTTTTTGGAAAGTACATATGAATTGAAAAAGTCACATTGGTACTTGCCCGGATTCGAACCCACAACCTCTTACACGAGAGGCGGGTGCCTTATCCACTGGGCCATCACGACCGACTATAGATATAGTACTATATTCAGTTTAAATAAACAAGACATCAAACTTTCGAATTAATAATACGTATTGCATACAAAATAATTACAGCTGAGAGCTGAACATTCAGTTGTCACACAAACTGTCATGTCACTTAGAAAACTCAACTATAATAAAAACTACATAATATAATTTGCAGTTATTGCAGCATTTCTCAAGGGCCACCACAACCTATTTCATTATTCCAAGTGTAGTAATTTTGCTAAAATTATATTTATTCTGTAAGTTGATTAAAATAAATAAGCTTGTCACTTTTACACGTCACCTTTCCTAGCTGACTACTTTGAAAAGAAACATAAACATCCATACTAATATTATAAATGGGAAAGTGTGTCTGTCTGTCTGTCTGTATGTTTGTCTTTCTTTCACGTCAAAACGGAGCGACGAATTGACGTGATTTTTTAAGTGGAGATAGTTGAAGGGCTGGAGAGTAACATAGGCTACTTTTTGTCTCTTTCTAACGCGAGCGAAGCCGCGGGCAAAAGCTAGTGTAGGTATATTTTATACAAATTGTCCGCGAAGGAAATCTAAACTGCTTAACCATTTTTAATCTATTTGCACACCGTTCTATATTTAATTTCGAAAACAATCACAGCAACGTGTGCCCGAGTCACCTAGTCCATACTAAGCGCCTTACTAATAAACGCTGCATAAAGTTATGACAGGTTTATACGTCAAAAAATGTATGGTTACACAGGCTTTATTCATTGTATAACTTTACACAGTGATTATTAGTAAGGGCCTAAGATTATAAATGAAAAAGTGCTTGTGTTTGTTAGACCGTCTTTTACGGCAAAACGGAGCGACAAATTGACGTGAATTTTTAAGTGGAGATAGTTAAAGGGATCGAGAGTGGCATATACTACTTTTTGTCTCTTTCTAACGCGAGCGAAGTCGCAGAGAAAAGCTAGAATTTAAATAACTACTAGCGTTTCCTCGCAACTATGTTCGCATGATTATCGTCTTCAACATCCATATTTTTTCTCAAAATTGAAATTCGTGAATAGTTTAGACGCAAAAACCAAACAAACACAGATAGTATCGTAAAAACACCAGGAAAAGGTTTAATGACAACATCATCTTTTTTATCTTTTTTCTGACTATGTTAGGATAGGTTTCCAGTCTAATTGGACACAGCTGAATACCAGTGAATGCTTGTAACTGTATTATATCATGTAATATGGTATCATTTATCTGTAACATGGTACCATTTAGTAACACTTGTTAGACTATCGGGTTTCTAGCGGTCACGACTGTCAAAGATTTACAAATGACAACTGTGACTAACAACTTAACGTGCTTGCCGAGGCACGGGATGTCAGTGATGTGCATGATTTATTTTAGAAACTACATATTATGACTTGACAAAGTCACATTGCCTTTGACAATGACTTTTTTTGCATTTCTTGGTCGATATTCCTCGAATCTGCACGCAGCGTTTCTCGAAATCCTTCATTATGCGTACCGCAAAAGAATGGAATTCCCTGCCGGTCTGTGTTTCCAAATGCATATAACCTGGATGTATTCAAGAGACGAGTGCATAGGCATCTTTTGGGTGAGCTCGCTCCATCGTTTGCCCCGTCTATGCCCTCAAGCTAGTCTGGGACCAAGAGCAAGGCCATAAGTAATAAAAAAAAACATTGATAACAACGTTACGGGTAGTTAAAAGCCAGAAAGTCTGACCAGTCTAACCAAGGGGGCGGTGTCGCGTAGTAACTTGGTTGTGAAGGTCTGATGTCGCTTCACGTAAAACACTGGTATCCAGCTGAATCCGGTTAGGTTGGAAGCTGACCCCAACAAAGCTGGGAAAAGGCTAGGGAGATGATGATGATGATAATGGTACGGAGCTTCGTGCACAAGTCTAACTCGCTCTTGGCCGGTTTTAGAAGCCAGACATCAACCTACGCTCTCAAATTATTTAGTCAATCATCAAAGATTCATATAGAAGGATTATCTATTCTCATTGAGGGATTATAGATACAATAGAATTAGAATTTATTTATAGCAATGGGTTGTTGAGAGGTCAAAGGTCATGTCATCTGTTTTTATTCGAAAGCTTTTTATATCTCTTGGGATAAGTCGTAAAAGCGAATAAATCTCTTAGTTTTCATTACGCTGATCCAAATCTATTTATGCAAATGAATAAAATTTTAGTATTTGTGATGTTATAATAACATTTTTTTAACACATTCATATTGAGTGATCCAAGAGTTTATGAGTATAATACATGCATGTTGTAGAGAAGCTGAGATTTTTTAATACTTTTAACACCCGTGCAAAGCTGGTCCAGAAACATTGATTTGAATTCTCAAATTATTCTATCTTTATTTGTTATTTTGTGACCTTATGAGAGATAAAATCCAAGATTTATACTTTACAATAATATCAAGCCCATCACGCGGTCAAAGTTAGAAAAACCTTTCAACGACCAAGCGACAGTCGGCTGTCGCGCTGCTATTGTCTTTCTATTGTGTCTCGAATCACGTGTGTTCGAAGGTTTCATTAAAATAATGTATCTTAACTTTTTTAAGTAGATTTCTTCTAAAGCTCTTTAAAATTTTCCAGCCTGTATACTCGTAGTACCTCGATATTAGCGTCTGATATATAATATATCGAACGGTCAGTACTAAATAAAATAATTATATTAGTATTGACTTATCCAGTACAAATTAGTGAAAGAAAATTACCAATACATTCTCGATCAAAACTTATTATAATATAATAACATTGTTACACAGAAAACAGCGATAATACTACAAAATAACATATAACATAAGTAATCAAATAAAATTAATTAGTGACTCGTCTAGAGGTTAAATATACGATACTCTTTAACTTTTAGAGTTCAGTGTTTTATTAACACAATAAATTAATTTAATACTCGTATTAGGCCCCATAGTATTGCAATTTTTTTTTCTCACAGCCGAAAGTCACGCGGCGGTTTTTAACCGCTGAGCCGCGCTAGGGTACGAGAATCAGTCGCGGCTAAAAACCGTTATGGCGTTTTTTTATATTGCTGTGGTGGCAAAATGGCATACGTATCGCCTGATAGTAAGTGTTACTGTCCACGGAGGCATTGAATATTTTGAAAAGACGCATACTCGTATTATGAGTATTACAATAATTTATTGTGTTGCGCATTGATGTATTACGCTCATTTGTATTGCGAAAGATTTTTCTCACAGCCTAAGGACACACGGCGGTTTTTAACCGCTGAGCTGCACTAGGGTACGAAAATCAGTTGCGGCTAAAAACCGTCATGGCGTTTTTCTATATTGCTGTGGTGGCAGAATGGCATACGTCTCGCCTGATAGTAAATGTTACCGCCACGGAGGCATATAATAGACGCGTCCTCGTTTTTATACGCCTGCTTGCAGCTTACATACAAAACTATGACACTCTATCGACGAAGCGTTCGCGTAGTACGCTTAGTTTGGTATGTAAAATGTACCAAGCGCAAAATGACGCGTACGTGTATAGTCAATAGTCAAATCATTTATTTTCATAAGACCAAAAAAGGCACTTTGAAACGTCATTTACAAAACAAAAGTGAATCTAGTTTCCCATTCCAAAATGTTGTTTCGTAAGGAGAAGAAGCTATACGTAGCTACGCCTCCGAGGGCAGTCACACTAAGCGGTCCAGGAAAAGAAGTAGGTAATAAATAGCCTTTTCAGAAGAACACCATGCTACAGTCTTATCGGAAAACAAAAGGAGTTCATTCCACAATTAAAAAGACCCATAAAAAGCATGGAAATCTGTACTAATATTATAAATGCGATAGTAACTCTGTCTGTCCTTCTGTCTCTTCTTCACGCCTAAACCACGAAACCAATTTAAATGAAATTTAGTACAGATATAGTCTGGGACCCGAGAAAGGACATAGGATAGTTTTCATCCCGGAAATCTCCCGGGGACGGGAACTATTAATCCACGCGGACGAAGTCGCAGGCAAAAAATAGTATAAAATAATATGTTATAGTTCTATCAGAAAACCAAAGGAGTTCATTCCACAATTAAAAAGACCTATAAAAAGCATGAAAGTGTATAATAAAACGCATCTAAAAAAATAGTTAATCTCAAAAAGTCAGATTACAAGAGAAACATAAAAATAACCATTTTATGCCCTCTCATTGTTCAATTGTTTTTTCGATTAAAACGAAAAACCAAATCTAAACTTATATTTTCTACCATTTTATGACCACAATAAAAGTTTTAAGCATTTTTTAAATCATGCGACACGCAATTAGAATGACTTTTAACAACCTCAAAATGACCTCGACTCATGCTGTAATTAGTGACCTTGACCTCGTTCAAGAACAATGTGTTGTACAGCGAATGACTGAAGTTCGCTGTTGTTCTCTATTGTGTGACCTCAACTAAAGATAGGTTTCACAATTAACCTTTCGACGACCAAGCGACAGCCGGCTGTCGGGCTGATCTTGTCTTTCTATTGTGTCTCGAATCACGTGTGTTCGAAGGTTTAATACATACTAATATTACAATGGCGAAAGTAAGTCTGTCTGTTGCGCTTTTGCTGCTTAATCACTAAACCGATGGTGATGAATTTGCCTGTCTGCTTGACAAAGTCTTCCTTACATCATAGAAGTATAGAAATGCGTATTGTTTGAAGGTTTACGCCAGGTGTACTAGCGATACCAAACTGACATTTATATACCAATATTACAAAGAGGCAGTAATAATAGATTATTTACTTATTTCGTGTTTGTCGCGTCGACAAAACCGCATGTGCATCGATACCGTATCGCATTTCCACTTTCTTTTTTTGTTTTGGGAAGTGGGAAATCATCAAATGACTGCTCCCGTCTTGGGTGCGGCGGGAGGGCTTGTCAGACTTTTACTGACTAAAACCCACCCATATTCCTTCGGTTGCCCTTTATGTTCCGGGGTCACGGTAACTATTATAAACATTCCGCAACTCCGGCAGGCGTTGGCCCATCGCATTTCCACTGCCACTTCAGTTTGCATATTTGGTGTTATGTCATTTTGTTTCCTAGATTCGGATTCCTAGACTTCTAGACGTACAATTGCTTTCTTTGCATCTAACATACAAAAACAACCACACTAAACAACCTGTAAGTCACACAATTTTATCCTCAGACAATCGAACGTCACACAAAAGACAAGAAGTTTTAAAACACAAACTCCCAAAAACTCCGCCATTATTTACAAAGTAACATAATAAACAAAGGACGGAACTTCCATCAATATTCCTTAACATTAAAACACAAAACATGTCTTTCATTGATTATCATAAAGAAAAGAAAATCCATCAGTGCCTCAGAAAAGAAAAGTTACTACTTGTATAACTCAATTCGTGACTAGGTAACATTAGTCGGTGTATAACTCAGTACTGAATAGAACGAGTGCACCCGGGTGAAAAAAACTAGCGTGTGCGGGCTGTGTGTGACGAATTTGGTTTTGATTAACATAATTTTTTGCTAAAATTATAAAGAGGTCAAGAATGTTTTTTGTTTGTGAAGGGCAATCTCTGGAATTAATGATCCAATTTTAAACGTGGATAAAAAGCTACATTATTCCTGAGTAAAATTAATTAATATAAAGTAAATTAAACGTTATAATTTTAAAGTCCTTAACGTCTTTAAACGTTATAATTTAATATTCTTAAACGTGAAACATTATATAATTTAAAATTCTCAAACGTTTTAAATGTTATAAATATTTTTGACTATTTATTAAACCTTTGAACACACGTGATTCAAGACACAATATAAAGACGCAGCGCGACAGCCGGCTGTCGCTTGGTCGTCGAAAGGTTGATAAGATCAAGGTTCTATATTCGTACTCCTCTCAGCAATTCTTTTGCAAAAACAAGTTTTTTATGAAGCCCTGACAAAAATATAAGGTCTCTAACCAAATTTATATTCAAGCCGTCATCACCGATTTCCTGGTGCATTTCCTCGGCACAGAGCAAAAGTGAACAAACGTAACTTGACGTCACTTGCTTACCTGGGGGACCAACATTCGTAAAGTTGGAAAAATCTAAAATGGGTTTTCTATAGCTTTGCACATTGCACAATGTGTTTTATTATATAACTAAAATAAAAAAAAAAACCGCCTTCAAAAACTAAAAACAGAAAAAAATACTTGAATTCCGGTAGTAAAAAAACTTCCCAAATACTAGTACCTAATTTTTTTATTTTATTGTTGGGGTCGGTTAAAAACGAAAACCTCCTAAATATCAAAACTGAATGGAAATCGGTTTAGGATAACGCGAGATAATCGCAAACAAATATATAGGTTAAACTGCGAACCTCTTTTTATGAAGTTGGTTAAAAATAATTTAATGAGTGTCTTGGATCAACCATTCCAAAACTGATATACGTGCTTATATAATTTATAAAAAAACTTTACCCAGACACAGAGCTAGCAATCATGTTCATTACTCAAAGATTTGCCCAATGTGGGAATCGAATCCACGACTTCCAGCTTAGCAGTCAGGGTCACTAACTTAAAGAGCAACCCCCCACATTATTCATAACTAGCTGTTCCTCGCGGTTTCGCCCACGTTACATTAGGTTTTTGGTTACTGCTTCGCTCCCGTGTGGCATAGCGTGATGTTATATAGCCTATGTTACTCGTCAACTATGCAGCTTTCAAATGGTGAAAGAATTTTTAAAATCCGTCCAGTCGTTTTTGAGCCTATTCATTACAATCAAACGAACAAACATACAAAGTTTTTCTCTTTATAATATTAGTATAGATAATCCCAATCCGCTATAACACCTAAAAAACCAACCACTGACTGGCCAGACAAAAAGTAGTATTTATTTATTGATTTATTTAAAACTTCATGCACAAGCGTACAAGGGCGGACTTAATGCCTTAGGCATTCTCTACCAGTCAACCCAGAGTTGGTGAGATATAACATGTACATGTAGTATTCGTAGTAAAAAATCAAAAATTTGTTATTCTAAAACGTCACCTTGCAACACTATGGTTTATTAAAACTATAAAAGTTGTGTTGCGACGTAATAAAATTCTGTGTAGTTTATGAAATGTTACGATGTACTGATAAACTGTTTAATTTCTAGATTCAAATTAAGATAGTTTTACGAAATAACTAGCTGCAGTTGATGAATTGTCGTTCAAAGACCTTAGAAATAAAGTATGTTTCTTTAAAAATTGAGTCACATCGGTTTATAGTTTAAGTCGTGCTGTTTTGATTGTTGGTATATACTCTAAATAAAAAGGTTTAGTGATGTTTAAAAAACTGTTTCAACTGTTGTAATATGTGACAAGAAAAGGTTTGTTATTAGCCGCGTACCCACCTAGCGCACAGGCTCGCGCGGCAGCCTCGGTGTCCGGATCGCGAGCGATGGCTCCCGCGGCAGCCTCAGTAGTTTTGTTCAATTTACACGAGGCCGCCTCGCGAGGCAGGCTGAGCCATCATAAGTCCGCGAGTATTCGTAATGGACAGTCGTGTATTTTCAGCTGCAGCTATTTTCCTAGCTGCTTATTGTTTAAAGAAACAGAAACAGTCACGTATCAAGAAACGTTTAATAACGTTTAAAATATTTTATATAATTTACTTTTGTGAAATTGACCGCGATGTGGTCAATCTTTCTGCTCCCTTCTTCAAGTTCTCATTATTTTATTATGCTAATAGCTTTCGCTCGCGTGAATGTCGATACTTCCATTCCTACCCTTTCAGGATTGTATTTCTTTAGTGGTTACCTACTCTTCACAAAGAACACACCTTGCAATATAAAATGGAAAACTAACTGATTGATTGACCGTTGATACATCCACGCACACCCCAAACCGCTGGTTCTAGAGACATTTAACTTGCAAGGTGTGTCCTTTGTAAAGAGTAAGCACTAAGAGAGAGAGCCACTAAGTAAGTATGGATTTTTATAAATTCCTACCCTGTAAAAAAGTCGATGGAAGTATCGATGATCACGTGGACGAAATCTAGTATTGTATAAGTTTATGCGCAAATACAAGTGCACTTCGCCTCATAGTTATTTTTTTGTAGGTGGGAAATCATCCAATGACTTCTCCCGCCCTGAGCGGGGCTTGAGCTCGGCTGCCCTTTATGTTTCGAGGTCACGGTAACTATTAGAACTATTCTGCAACCCCAGCCTTGGCCTTACAAAACAAAACGCGGCTTCCCCTCATAGTCTGATAGGTCGAAAACCCGACACGACCAGAGAGAGATCAAGCATAGGATCAATAACTTTACATATTTTATAGAAATATACATAGGCATAATAATTACCCATGTCATAAACTTAATGACCATATACTATTAATATCTTTCTCATACGGTCTAGACTTTACACATAAACAATCTAGATCCTATTAAAGCTGAGTGCACGGCAAACGATTACTATCAGTAACAGTTAATGAACTATTATGCGGTTATGGGGTGGTTTACATGGACGTTAAACACGCTAGATCGCGGTGACAGAAAGTGGTGAAGCAGTTGGTTAATAATATAATAGTAATAATATTTTGGGACAATTTACACACGGTCATCTGATCCCAAACTAAGCAGAGCTTGTACTATGGTAAACTGACAACTGACAAGAAATATGCACACTTATTGAATTTATAAATACATATAGGTACATTATAGACAAATTTATACCCACAGGACAAACAATCATGCTCCTTGCACAGATGTCCTGGGTGGGAATCGAACACACGACCTCCGGCTTAGCAGTCAGAGTCACTCACCAACAGACCAAGAGGCCCAACTTTACTTATGAAAGGTATTGCTTCATGCAGCTACTTGCAGGTTCTTGCAGAAAACTTGTAGCAACAAGGAAACATCAAGTTTTTCAACAGTTTCAAAATGAACACAGTACACCACAACTGCCACTCTAACAAGAACTTTGTTACGATGACATAAAGTTGGTATTTTTAGTTGTTTCGATATTTTGAATATTCTGTTCGTCCCGATATTTTTGTCCAGTAAATAATCTAAATACATACATCATCATCTTGGCTTCAAGTCTAACCGAATCCAAATTCATACCAGTGTTTTACTTGAAACGACTATCAGGCCTTCATAATTCATTTACAAGGTAAAATGGAACCCCGTGATTGGACTGATTGTCCGGCTACTACTACTACTATCTGGCTCCTGATTACACATAACGACTGTCAAAGTTCTAGGAATGACAATTGGGACCAACAGCTTTCCATGTTTTCCGAGGCACGGGATATCAGTAACCCCGTGACCGCGGAACATAAAGGGTAGCCGAAGGAACATGAGTGGGTTTTAGTCAGTAAAAGTCTGACACGCCCTCCTGCCGCACCCAGGACGGGAGCAGTCATTTTGATGATTTCCCACTCCCCAAAAAAAAACTCTTAATTAATGGCATGGAATCAGCAGGGTGTATCACGTGCAGGTGAGGTTGGCTTTGACTCTGGAGGTGATGGTAGGGCCACTTCCAACCCTCAGTGACATTCAAAAGAGAAAGTACATTTTAAATGTCAGTCACATTCGCAACATTGGAATGACAGTCAGAACCAACAGGTATAATTATATTCTGAGGCACAGAATGTCATTGATGTCCTAGATTTTAAAAAGAACAAATAAATTTAAAAAGTATATTGGTACTTGCCCTGTATCGCACAAACAACCTCATGCATAAGGGTCCCCGGGGTGTTGCGGAATGTTTATAATAGTTACCGTGACCCTGGAACATAAAGGGCAATCGAAGGAACATGAGTAGGTTTTAGTCAGTAAGAGTCTGACACGCCCTCCCGTCGCACCCAGGACGGGAGCAGTCATTGGATGATTTCCCACTCACCAAAAAGGGTCCCCGGGGTTGCGGAATAGTTCTAATAGTTACCGTAGCCCCGGAACATAAAGAGCAAGCAAAGGAACATGGGTGGATTTCAGTCAGTAAAAGGCTGACACGCCCTCCCGCCCCGCTCAGGGCGGGAGAAGTCATTGCATGATTTCCCATCCAAAAAAAATATACATTAGGGTTAGTCGCCTAACCCTTCTGGCTATCACAACACAACATTGGTTAAGCTAGTTATTATTGTATTAACAGTTAATGATTTATTTGGTTTATCGAATAAATCTCTAGTTATTGTTGCCTATAATGTTTTAATTGGGTTTGTAACAATTTAGTTGTTCCACATATTGTGATGTTATCTGTTTCGAAAATAGGTTGTTTTAGTAATTTTGTAATAATTCTCCCCAAATTTTGGCCTTGACGGCTGAATCGTAAACTAGTTTAGACAAATACGTAGGAGTTTTAGGGCAGAAATACGACTTTTCTTTTAGTTTTTTATAGTTTATTTCCAGCAGCATGACGTTTGCCTGACCGACACGCAGACATACGTTCAGAGATGCTCTAATATTACGGTAAATAACTAAGTTCCTAAAAATATAATTAAATATCGGCTGCAACCGATCAACTTAAAACATTTTAATATTGCTTTTATTTGAGACAATCTCGTCACACTGATAGTAACTCTTTAAAGGCAGATTCAGCAGTAAAATCCAAACCATGAGACAAACGCCGAACAATGAAGTTCGGCGAGTCTTGAAGAAACGATTCAACTGTCTTTTGTCACAAACCGAAATTAACCTTTCGACGACCAAGCGACAGCTGGCTGTCGCGCTGCTATTGTCTTTCTATCGAGTTTTGTGGATCACGTGCGTTCAAAGGTTTGATAGAAAAAAAACCGGCCAAGAGCGTGACGGGCCACGCTCAATGTAGGGTTCCGTAGTTTCCCGTCCGTCACAATAAGTATTCCCACATAGAAGTTTAAAAGAAGGCTTTTGTTACGTTGACATACTAAGTACGCAGAAATTATTTTGTACAACCTTTTTGTCTTTTTTGTACAAAAACTGTTCTTTCTATCAAGTTCAAAATAATTTTCCTAGAAAGTCCTTATAAAGTTCTACTTTCCAGATTTTTTCCATATTTTTTAAACCTACGGGTCAAAAGTTAGAGGGGGGAGGGACGCTTTGATTTTTCCTTTTGGAGCGATTATTTCCGAAATTATTGACATTATCAAAAAATGATTTTAGTAAACCCCTATTCATTTTTCAATACCTTTCTAACAATATATCACACGACAGGGTTGAATTTAAAAAAAAGATCACTTCCCTCTTTACATATAGGGGGGCTACCCTAATAAAACGTTTGTTTCCAATTTTTATTTTACCACTTTGTCGGCGTGATTGATATACATATTGGTACCAAATTTCAGCTTTCTAGTGCTAACGGTCACAGAGATTAAGCGAGGACGGACGGACAGACAGACAGACATGGCGAAACTATAAGGGTTCCTAGTTGCTTACGGAACCCTAAAAACAGCAAAGGAGTAAGAGCAACTCGTTCCACTTCCTTCCATTTTAAGTAGGAGACCGAACAGAACTAGGCCAAAGTCCTAAAATTGTAGAGTACCAAAATATTTTTTGTACTACAAAATGAGTATGTACAGAAAACCCCAAAAACGCCGCACGTTAGTTCACGAGTGGTTCTATGATATAGAGGCGATATCCGACCATACTTCCTTTTTACACCAGTACGGTCTGCATAAATGTGTAGTGGCTACGAAACTTGTTTGCAGCTGGTTTTTATTACTTTTGCGGATTTTTTTTTTCATATTTTTGGAGGTCTGCGATGTTAAAATGGGACTGAAATAGTCATATATGTGCATGAATTATACAGGTCTTCTAGTTTGTAAAACTAGTTAAAAGTTTGTTTACTTATTTTTATTATTTTTCTATTAGTTTAAAAGGCACTAAAAAGTAAAAAATTAAAAGCAAAAAATAACCGCCTTTAAAAACGAATTACACAAAAATAACTAAAATTTCGGAAGTATGTGGTTTCTCTTCTGCCAGTCGATTTGTGTTGCCACCAACTTCCGAAATTTTCAGAAAAAGCTTTTTTTAATTTTAAATGATGACAAGCAAACTGACTGCCCCCGACTACTTTTATACAACATCTACAATACCATCTGCAAGTTTTAAATATTATGGTCAAAAGTTACGATGTACCACGACAGAATTTGTTACGAAATAGTAATACAAAACAAATGAAATTATGTTTTACTTCGTCATCTACTTTCGGATATAAACCCGACAGTCCCAACCGAAAGTTTGCGGTTTAAAACCCGTCCCAATCGAACTATTGTGGTCAACCAATGCCTAAAATAGGGCCATTTCATTTAATTCGTATCACGATTGGTCACACAAGCAGTTTATTATTAAACTACTGTTGCTAATCTAAAAAATGGTATTTAAAAATAAGTAATTGTATATAAAGGCACAATGCCATGGTCATTCGATTCAGGGTTCATCACTGCTGCCGAGATACCGTGGGTAGGCGGGCGAGGAGAAAAAAGCAAACCACGTATTGGAGATGTAACTTGTTTTAACAAAGTATTGACGGAATCACAATCAGCACCTTCAAATTAGAATGCAGAGACGCTCCACCAAACACGTTTTGCTTTTACACGATGTCCACGGATTGTCTTCCATCAACGGTCGCATGCAAAAGTGCCCAGAGTCGCGTCAGAGTAAAGCAAACGAACGTCAACCCATGCTTGTCAGCTGCCATTCTTGACGTTTCTTGACTCTTGAAATACCATAGCCCCGTCACGGCCGGACTGACATTCGCACGTCCTCGTGCGACTCCTCAATCCACAAGTTATCTGCAAAGATCAAATACAAATCGGTAGTTCATCTGGGCACGCTCGCCCATCCCTGACTCCCTGACCCATTTATGACATCTGTTAAAATGATTTCGGTGTTCACCCGACATCTCAAAAGAAAACACACTGGGCGGACAACTGACCGCCGGCGTCCCTTCGACCACCCACCAACTCGCATGGTGACGTGGACCGGACAACCCGTCAGCGTCCCTTCCACCAGTCACGAAAACCACACACAGCTGCTGCAATCAACTGGTCCAGAACATCGACCCGCATAAGCCAGTCCCAGACCAATCTTCTGCCACCCAGCTCACACCAAAGAAATCGTAGTCTGACCGTGGGCATCGACCCGGTTTAGGCCAGCCCAGGCGATCAACTACCCCACACAGCACGTGGTCTGATCAGAGGCATCGACCCGGTTTAGGCCAGCCCCCTTAATCAACCACGCTGCTTCCAACTGCCTATCCAGCACCCTACGCTCTGAATTAATTCTCGATAAAAGCTCAGGATTTAAAAGATATAAACTCACCATTTACCACTCATCATGTACGAAGGCAGAGATGGGGTTAAAGCTTACTGTGTTAACATCATCAACAAGTGTTACCGTTCCATTTTTATGACAACGGACTTCCGCCGTCTCGGCCTTCTCTGCCTCAGTGTTAAACGAAATAGCTACTTAAATCAATTTTTCGTAGCCCCTGGGTACTGCACGCAAGTTTTCATGGGCGCACTTAAAGGTTCGATTAGATCCATCAATGTCTCTTAGCTCGTATCTATCGTGATTACCTTGACAATCGGGAAGAAACCTTTAAACTGTCGCTGTAGTTTGGTTTGGTTATGCTCTCAAAGAATTACAGTCAGTGAAGATGAAGACAGTAAAGTGCTGACAGTATACGTAATGACGAAAGTTCGCAACCGCACAAATGACCGCTAAGATTTTTAGCTCGTACGAATGATATCGCGATTCCGCGTCGGACGTTTGTCGGCTGAATTAAGATACTACGTGAGAAATGTTCTATCCTCTGAATTAGTATAGCCCCGTATTCGTCGCGTCAAAACCAGGTCTGATGTAAGAATATTAACCATTTTCTTATGAATATCATTATGAGTGTCTGTCCATTTGATAGGCCGTTTCAATAATAAGTCAACAGGTAAAGTGGTCCTACTATGCGGGTGAAATTTTCGTATGAACCTAAATCTAAGTTATAAAGCTAGGCCTAAAAAATGCCTAACGCGTGTAGCTGTTTTTCGAGTCGGAGCGTCAACTAAAGCCTGTATGTTCCTAGGGTTTGACATAACTACTTCTGCTTTTATGACGTAACCGAGGTAATCTTTTTACTTTCTCATGAATTTTCACGTTTTAAAGATTAACGAAAAACCCGCGTCAGTAAGAGCTTTAAAAGTTTGGTCTGGACGTTCTAGCCCCGCAGTAACGTCAATCGAATAGCACTTGTCGTCATTGATATAGGCCAGCGCTAACTTGTCGTTTAGAGAACCTAGGGCTGTATTTAGACACCGCTGATAAACGAAAGCGGCATTCCGCAAGCTAACCATCCGGCGTCACGAATGCCGTTTATATTATCCTTTAGAATATCCCTAATTGGTTCAGCAATAGAGCCATCGGGTACTATGTGACACAGCACCGAGAGTGGGAGGCCTGGCACATTGATGGTGCTAATAACTAGGAAATACATTCTACATCCTCCGTATCAATGCTCGACAGATAGACTAAATCATGCAGCGCAGTACCAGGGAACTTCTCGGCATAGCCTTTAGTTAAAAGAAAAGGAAACTGGCCCACCGGATTATGTAGTCAGAGTGCTCCTCGATGCCTTGCGTCTACACACATAGACTTCTTTGACAGCCGCTGCTCCGCTGCCACCCGCTCGGTCTGGACATGCCAATGCCAAGTGTCCTAGTCAACCACACGCAAAGCAGGTGATCTTGATCGATCTTGGTTTATCGACGGGTCTTGATGTTTGGTCGTGGGTCTTCTCTGAAGTAGCAGGCTCTTCTTTTCGTTTGCAGCAGTCTATCGCTTTGTGACCCGACGTACCGCAGTGGTGACGTGTTCCAGTGAAGTGTGAATCGTTGAATCGGGTTGCTTTCACATCTGCATCATGGTTTTCACTATTTTCATGCCTTTCTTTCAGTGAAATGCCGTTGACGCGAAGAAGTTGAGATCTAGTGGTTGTGGGAGGAGACATTGCGGCGAATCACTGCTTCCTTTTGGCATAAAACTAGAGATACAAATCTCGTCGTAAATTCTTCAGACAACTTCATCCGTGGTATGCGTTCGATGTTGTGTCAAAGGCGCATGGCTGCCTCACTCGCGGTTTCTTTAACACCGTTTCTTGAAAACATAACATTTCTTCGAACTAATCTAGTGACAGCAAATTTCACAAACAATGCGTCTTTTCTCTTTTCTGAATTCATGTCAGTTGGGATGCTTGCAGTCGAGTTTAACAGTTAACAGCTCGGCCGTTGAATGCATATGTAAGTAACAAAAGTAATTCAGCACCTTATGACTTACGGTCGTTGACCATGATTTCTGTCATCCTTGATGTCCGCATCATTGCCATCGGGATCAAACTCAATCAACTCGTGCGTAGACGTGTTGCTCGAAGGTTGCGACTGCGATATAGCCAAAAATCGGGTCATAAACAGATTCATTTGTTGAAATGTCGAGACAGGCTTGGTTCTGATGATCTCGCTGAAGATCGCGTACAGCTGTTCTCCTCTGAAGTAAGCCCTTCACATCCCACTTCTGATAAAGGCACAATGCCATGGTCATTCGATTCAGGGTTCATCACTGCTGCCGAGATACCGTGGGTAGGCGGGCGAGGAGAAAAAAGCAAACCACGTATTGGAGATGTAACTTGTTTTAACAAAGTATTGACGGAATCACAATCAGCACCTTCAAATTAGAATGCAGAGACGCTCCACCAAACACGTTTTGCTTTTACACGATGTCCACGGATTGTCTTCCATCAACGGTCGCATGCAAAAGTGCCCAGAGTCGCGTCAGAGTAAAGCAAACGTCAACCCATGCTTGTCAGCTGCCATTCTTGACGTTTCTTGACTCTTGAAATACCATAGCGCCGTCATATATATGATAGGTATTTATTTTGTAAATTGGTTGCCCGTTGTTGCATTTATTTAAAACGCTAGGTCGATGTTTTCTAGCCAAATACTGTAAGATGAAACATCCGAAAGAAGCTCAGAAGTCTTCAAAAACCATCTCCATCACCTCTTTTTAAAGTCCATACTATCATCATCATCTCCCTAGCCTTTTCCCAATCGTGTTGGGGTCGGCTGCCAGCCTAACCGGATTCAGCTGGATACCGGTGTTTTACGTGGAGCGACTGCCTATCTGACCTCCACAACCCAGTAACTGGGCGACACGATACCTCTTGGTTAGACTGGTCATAGTTTCTGGCTAACCAGTAACGACTGTCAAAGTTCTACGAATGACAACCGGGACCAACAGCTTTACGTGCTTTCCGAGGCACGGGATGTCAGTGATGTCTTAGATAAACTTTAGAAAGTACATATGAATTGAAAAAGTCACATTGGTACTTGCCATACTATAATCAAATCAAATTATTGATTGATTGTCAGTTTTGCAACAGATGTGACCAGCCTACTTCCAATTTAATGATTCTAGTCGCTATGTCAATTGATCCCTTGACGGTTACCAACGTTCCGAATTCTATCCTTTAGAGAAACAAGCCTTGCCCTCTCTCTATATATAACTCGCTTGAATGAAGTAACTAATATTTGTATATCAATTACTGGTGAACCGTATTGGCCTATGTAATGAGAATATTATGTACTCAATACTGTGTAATTTCTGGTAAATAAATTACTTTGATTCCTCGTAACGAACTGTATAAATAAGTGTTGCTATGTAAGTAATCGTGAAGGTTCTTATAACCCAAGACATACCCTATCTAAATGAACCGGTAATCATGGAATTACACACATTATGTTAGCAGGGAAACGGGAAATATTTTAGGATTTAATCCAAAAAAGTATTTTACCCTTTCGACGACCAAGCGACAGCCGGCTGTCGTGCTACTATAGTCTTTCTATTCTGTCTCGAATCACGTGTGCTAGGAAGGTTTAAAGCTGATTTACATTGATACAGCAACTGGCGCCAGCAGCTGGATTTTGGCCCTGGATCAGCACTGTATTAATCATGTTTTAATCTAGTCCAGAATCCAGTGTCCAGCGGATTAAGACATGTTTACAATGATACATTTCTGATTCAGCCCCGTATCCAGTGATACAGGCGCCAGTTACTGTAAAAATGTACATAAAGATACCTATAAATGACATCTTCACTATACCTTAAAATCCTGCAATTACTGTTTGTATATGTCTCAGTGAGTGTGTCGTTGGAGTGCCATATTAAATAAATAAATCACCCTTCAGAAAAAAATGAGTTCCTGGGGGATAGAAAAACTAGTCACTAAAAACAACAGAAACCCTAAAATAACTAAAATTTCGGAAGTCGGTGGCTTCTCTTCTGCCATCAATTTGTGTTGCCACCGACTTCCGAAATTTTAGTTATTTTAGGGTTTTTAGTTTTTGAAGGCGGTTATTTTTTTTTTTAAGTTTTTTATTTATTACTTTTTAGTGTCGACTCCCAATGTTGACTGTGTATAGTATCTTTCAAAGTAATTTATTTTCAAAATAAAACTACTTACAATCTTATAAAACGAAAATAGAAACTTGAAGAAAAAGCACACATCGTCTATGAATATTTCGTATTTTTTTTTGTTCTTGGTGAATTTTTCGAGAAGCACTGAACCGATCGCCACAAAATTTATATGGGACCACCCCTGAATCATGACATATCAAACAAAAAAAGAACCATCAAAATCCGTTTTCAATTGACGGAGATATCGCGTAACAAACATACAAAAAAAAACATACAGACGAATTGAGAACCTCCTCCTTTTTTGAAGTCGGTTAAAACTATGCAAATATTCCTCAACTGTCAGTTCAGGAAAAGATCATACAAATAAAGCTTTTTTCTTATAACATAAATCTAGCAGAAAAACTTATTACATAAAAATGTCTGAGATAATGGCGGCTTACAAACGTGTCTAAATAAAAACATGAGACTTTAGCAATTTCCTTGAAAAACCTTACTAGGAGGAAGGAGTTAGAGTCGACTTATTAAGAACAATGTAGTTCTTATTAAAATAATGGAGACCTTTTGTTCTAAAGTTAAAGAAAGAACTTGAAGTCTGGTTCCGTTACAAGTTTAATTTATAATCATTATTTCGTTGACTTCACCAATTAACCTCAAAAAGAAGAACGTGAGAAGGGAATTTCTACAAACAACTAATTTTGAGTTCAACCGTTAATGGCTGATTTATTCAATTTAAATTGAGTAACCTATAAAAAAAAAACAAATCATTTTAAATAGGATTGGTTTTTAGGTCGATAAAAAAAATATTCTTAAATATAAGTAAGTACCCGAAATATCAAATCCGTAATATATCAAATGATATTTATCGAAACGATGCTTATGGTGATGATGATGATTATTTTTAAGATCGATACAACTTAGAGATCACACCAATGAAAAAAAGTAGACCTTTTCGATAATGGTCCCCTGGTCTTGCAGGTGTTAGTAAAGCGTTTTATTTAACTCGATGACCCATACATGCTCCTTGGACCCCTTTCCATAAAAAATAAACTAAAATCCACCGAAAAAACCAAAAGCAATAACAAACCATAGAAACAGTTCCGTACAACGAAACTTCTCGAGCATTTACTGATTAAATTAGTTTACGACTTTATTAATGGCCTCGCTTTGTCATAAAAAGTTACGTTACAAAGTCTGAAATTGTATCACGCAGTACCTCTGCGTGACAACAATATTAGACTTTGTGATCTATGTCCTTTCCAAGTTTCATATAAAAAGGTTCTTGACCTATAACCCCATAGCGTGGTGTAGAGCGCACGCCTCAATACCAGATGGCCTGTGATGTTCTACGTCAGGCAGCTGGTATCAACTGGATGCGTATAGCATAGCCAAAGATGGAAGATTGAGTGGTGTGCCTTGCTAGAATTCCCATGTCCAGGGGTGGATTGCCCTAAAGCTCGGTCTATTTTTGAATGTCATTAAAGAATTGGACGGATCTTTGCAAAGTAACTCAAGTGAACCACAAAACCTAATCATGGTTGGTATGAGTGCCGATGCTTGTTATAGTTACCAGATTTTGAGTAATAACTAAGATGCCACGTCTCATACTCGTAAACGGGCGCCTTCAGTTGAGATTACTCATCTCTTAACTTCCATGACTTTCTAATTCTTTTAACTAAATTGTTTATTTTGCTCTCTATAACTAATCATAAGTGCCTCCTTATGGTTTAATGGCCGAATACTCAAACGTCCCTCAATTTTAAGACGCTCTCAGATCTGTTACTGTCTTTGTTACTCAAACGATTAAAGTAAGGACAGCAATAGATTTGGGAGCGTATTAAACTTAAGTGACGTTTCAATATTCGGTCATTAGTGAAATAATGCCTTGAATTTGAATTCGGTTATGAAACAATAACAGCTTTGGTTCTCGAAACGAGAACAACTTATCTGTGCACCTCGCTGGAATGCGAACCCTCTCCCACTTCCCCGCGCGGCCCCCTTGTTCGTCTCGTTCGTTTAGTAGCGATAGCATTCCGTCAGCGTTACGTCACAGCGCGAAGTGCACAGTAAATGCTCAGTATAGGAAGTACAGTAGATAGGCGGCTGCGACTTTTTAGGCGCAAGGACTTCAGACTTTCGGCTTCTTTATGGTACTTTGGAACTCTTAATCTATACTAATAATATAAAGAGGTAAAATTTGTAAGTTTGTAAGTTTGTATGTAGGTGGTAATCTCTGGAACTACTGGTTTGATTTGAAAAATTCTTTCAGTGTTAGATAGCCCATTTATCGAGGAATGCTATAGGCTATATATCATCACTCTACGACCCACGGGAGCGGAGCAGTAACGAAAAATGCGGGTGAAACCGCAAGGGAAGAGCTAATAGCATATATAAGGCCTTATTTCAGTTGGACGCTATTTTTCAGATAATTATTCAAAAATGGAACACAATTTGTATGATGTTGTCTGCCAGTTAGTTTAATTAACTTATTAGAACAATGTGAAACAATATAATATTTTATTTTACATATTTAATAGTTGACCCTTTTGGCGTACTGTACTGGCGTTTAAACCCAACTTTGTTTTAAATAAAATATGAAAGCAATTGTTTTTTATTAACGCTTATAGTTATTTTTATTTATTTTATTTTTACTACTTTTAGCGCGAATCAGTTGTTTTAAAAAGGCAGCAAAGAGTTGATTTATTGTGATTTCATGTGAATCGCGTGGTTTCAAATAAAAATGGGTTTATATCATGATACCATACGTTGGTATTTTGGTAATGAAAAAAATAGAAAACTTTTTTCAAAAAAAAGTATTGGAGTCGGTGGCTCCTCTTCTGCCGATCGATTTGTGTAGCCACCGACTTCCTAAATTTTAATATTTTTTATGTTTTTAGTTTCTGGAAGCGTTCTTCAATATGTTCCCCGTGTTACCTAACACGGTATTTATTATCAAAGCCTGTTTTGCGCACCGTAGCCACATCTACGCTACAGACCGATCGAACGTTCGCCACATGTCATGCAATGTCGCAACGTAATACTATCCTTGAAATAGTACATCGCTGCGAAACTTCTCAGAATTCAAATATATTTTAATTAAATACAAAATACATGTGGTCTATGTATAAGGTGATATAGTGAGTGATACGTAAGCACATATTTGTTTAGATGATATAATCTTAATCAAAATATATACACATAACTCAAAGATGACTGACATAGTGACCTGTCAACGCACAGCCCAAACCACTGGACGGATCGGGCTGAAATTTGGCATGCAGGTACATGTTATGATAAATTCCACCCCTAAGGGAATAAAATAGGAGACGATAGTATCGACAAATACGCGGGCAAAGCCGCGGGCGAAAGCTAGTCTATTTATATACATACTAGCTTTTGCCTGTGGCTTCACTCGCGTTAGAAAGAGACAAAAAGTAGCCTATGTTACTCTCCATCCCTTCAACTATCTCCACTTAAAAAATCACGTCAATCGTCGCTCCGTTTTGCCGATAAAGAAAGACAAACATACAGACAGACAGACAGGCAGACAGACACACTTTCCCATTTATAATATGAGTATGGATAATAGGATCGAAATATATGCAATACTTTTTGAGTTTATCCCAACACATTTTTCTATACAGACAAAGAGACAGGCAAAAACTCTAACAACTATATTTTTGGCTTCGCTTTCAGTTGTAGAACATCAGGTATTATTTTTTAATAAAAAATATTCCTGGTACAGTTTCGAGTTCGACATCGTTGCTATTTTATTACATCTATGTATAGATATTGTAACCTTTTTAGATTTTAATGCATAAATGTAGTAAGAAGCATGAAAATCCAATGTTTTAAAAAAACCTTAGATAACGAACATGATTATTTTTCAAATTGTCAAAAAAATCTTTTACCTGAAAATACTGTAAAAGGAACAAGATTTAACCAACTTAAAATTTCAAAAGTCGTTTGGGTTTTCCTAAATTGTTCGATCTACACGGAAAATTCCCTATTTTGTCCCAAAACTTTTTGGGTCAAAGGTTTATAGTTGTTATATTTCAGGGTCGTACATCAATCACTGCAATTTATACCTTAGGCTTATGGAATTAGAGACGCATATTGTATGTATCTATATGTATTTTGCGGTGTTTCTAAACTCACGATCACGTTTCTTTTTTAAAAGTGGAATATAGGATAAAAGAATTTGGAATTGCTCTACTAAAAGTGGCCCACGTCAGGCTGTTTTAAAGTATTAAATGCCCGTGTTTAAACGATTCTCACGAGACCCATGAAAACTTGTTTTATGTTATTTTTATTCAGTTTTAGGGAAACTATTGGACGACGCTTTTTGGGCCTCTTACCTGTATTCTGAATATAGATTTATGTTTCTGAAAGAATTTAAAAAGAGACCTTTTGTATGGCAGTACTTTTTTTATTTACGCAACCTGCATGAAATAAATTTAACAAAGAATTAAATTTTTTGGGCACAAAAGTACAAAAACTTCACTACCCTAACTTTGTTCTATTTAATATCGCTGAAAAAATATAGCATTTTAAAACCCTTGCCCATAAACTTTAAACGAGACTTTGGATTATACATACAGACCGATATACGCTTACATGCGTAATAATAAAAATATATAGATATTCATTCATACAATACATTTATTTTAGTTCTATTTGAAAATATTACAGCTGGGTATAAAACTAAGACTAGTAACAAAATGAGTCCAATATAAAGTTATAATATAGAAATAAATATATACTAGAAAATAAAAGACAACTTAAATAACATTTATTAATTTGTTTAAAAATGTGAAAATAGGAAAATTATAACAGATTTTTAAAAATCCACTAGACAATATTTATTTATACAATTAAAAAAATAATATACATATTCTCACATTTTCGTCTTCATTACCCTCACAGAAAACCTAATTTACCCCGACAGGTATAAATAGAAACCCATGTTCATGCGTATTAGATAGTAAGTTTGGACATTTTCACCACTATGGGATAGCCCCCTCCCTCGCACCGCCATCCATCACAATCTATATTCATCATTCTCTCAGTCACATTTTTCCTATTTCAGTTTCGACAGCAAAAAAGAACACAAAAATTCGCAAAAAAATTGTCAAAAGCACATATGTAGCTTTTTTACACCAACACTATTTGCCTCCACTGCAACTCCTAAAAGTCAGAATTAACAGTGGGGTCCACCAGAAAAGCATAGAGAAAATAAAGCTCGATCGGACGAAGAAAAAATTAAGCCGGAGGCCATGGGTTGTATTCCCACTCAGGGCAACTTTGTGTAATGAACATGATCGTTGGTTCTGTGTACTATATATTAAGTATGTGTAACGTTCTACTTCAATCACTGTATTTGTTAACTTTTTACAATACAATAGCAGATCGACAGCCGGCTGTCGAGCTGCTATTGTCTTTCTATTGTGTCTCGAATCACGTGTTCGAAGGTTTAAAAAACCGCATCAAAATCCGTTCCGTAGTTTTAAAGATCTAAGCAAACATAGGTACAGACAGACAGCGGAAAGCGCCTTTGTTTTGTACTATGTAATGATATATGTCAGTTGTCTGGTTACCATAACACAAGCTCTGCTTAGCTTAAGGGAATTATTCCCAATAGTCCCCTCTAGCCCTGTCCTCCGGGGCAGCTGGGAATTGGGACAAATGGGAAGTCTGTTTTTCAGTTGTTTTCACAACGGGCGGAATAAACGAAGTTTATAGTAGTAAATGTATCGTCAGTTTAAAAAATATGTATCTACCTACATTTTGAAAATAAAACCCTCTCTCTCGGTGTTGCCGTACAAAATAAATTCCGCAATATGTAAACATAAAATCTGATTTAGTGTCACCCACCCAGTGACAATTGAGAAACAGACTTCCAATTTGTCCCCTCTGGTCAGTTTTCAAAGGGAACAGTCGGCACAAATTGTCACCCCGGTGACAACTGGGAAGACAATTCCCAGATGTCACCCCGGAGGACAGAGCTAAAGAGGACTATTGGGAATAATTCGCTTGAGGTCAGATGGCCGAGTATGAGATGTCCCAGGACATTTTATTTATTTAATTCAGCTGTCTTACATCCCGCAACAAAACTAACCAGAAAAAAACAGCGGTGGTGTAAGAAAACATTATTTCCATTTCCTGGCCGATCAGAACTAGGCCAATGGGCACAAAGAAACAATTTAAACTGGAAGAAGCCCAGATTTCGTACCAAAAGTTTAATTCCAATTATAGGTATGGCAAAAACGCTTGAATGCACGGAACTTAGTTCCAGTTTCTACAAGATCTGCATAGTAAATAAATGCGAATGAACAAAATGTTGCCTTTATTCTAGCAAAGATTACACTAAATTCACACTTAGCAGGCGAAGCAATAATATAGTTTACTACATGAGCGAGAATATGAGTAAATGATTAACTGAAATCAACAAGAATTTTAATCATTTAACAAATCTAATCTGAGTCATGTCGTCATCCTTTTCCAATTAAGGTAAATTATATATTTCTCACATAATGTCGTGATGGCCTAGTGGTTAAGGCACCCGGCTCTCATGTAAGAGGTCGCGGGTTCGAATCCGGGCAAATACCAATGTGACTTTTTCAATTCATATGTACTTTCTAAAGTTTTAGACATCACAGACATCGGTGAAGGAAAACATCGTGAGGAAACCTGGACTTGTAGTTAATATAAGTCCGAAATCGCCAACCCGTGCCTTCTCTGTAGGAGAAGAGGCCTTTGCCCTGCAGTGGGACAGTTATAGGCTGGTATTATTATATATTTCTCGTCTGTCAAAAATCTACAAATTACGGGATCACACCCCAAACTTTCAAACTCGACTGCGACTTAAAAATCCAGATGGAAAAGCCATAAACACTGCCTGATTTTCTCAGCCATCACGTTTAACCAACAAGGTAATCACACTGGTGCAAGAAGTGGCCATAGGTACAATTTGTTCAGTGTAAGCCATTGAGGTACTAGGACTGTAGTTGGTGAAGATATTCCTCAAAGCAAATTAGTAGGGAGCAAGACAAAGGCTCGCATTGTTGATGCAGACACGAACAGCATTCCAGATGTACCTAGGTATTTTAGGATGTCTGATGAAGATACTAGACAGCTGGAGAAAGTGCGATGACCTGGAGATAATGTACAGATACCTG